>CAUYQU010043351.1:0-14158 GCA_963574635.1 Cheracebus regulus | reverse complement strand
TTTTCATCCCCTATTCCTTCCTGTCTCCATTGTTAAGCACAATTATTGGCATAAAAGAGGTTTTTAATACCCATTTTTAGACTGCATTCTAGCCTGGGCAATAAAACAAGAATCCCATTCTCTCTCCCTCTTTCTCTTTCTTTCTTTCATTCTTTTTTTCTTTCTTTTGCTCTTTCTTTCTCCTTCTCTTTTTCTTTCTTTCAAAAAAAAAAAAAACAAGATTAAAAAAAAAATTATTCTATAGAACCACCAAGATTTAAAAAAAAAATAGTTTCTATAGAAAGCCATGTCTCCGTCAGGTTTCAGTAAACAGAAAAACAATTCTGATATTCCATATATGCTGTTTCTCATAAGTGTGAATGCACCTCATTCACTAAAGGTTGAGGAATATAAAAAATTACTTTCCAACATTTATTACCTTCATGACATTTTCCTCCACTGTGAAATTGCAGGTGAACACCAAATCATTTGGCAGAATACTTCTGAATGTATCTTACATCCAAAGGGTTTATTTCCATTGCAAGAACCCAAGGAAACATTGAAAGCTTTCTGTTTCTAACACTGTACAGCTTCAGGGTGAACTCTTACATAATGCATTGTCAGGAGATTCCAAAGTTTCTCCCAGATGCCTTTAACTTTATGGAGCATCTTCTTCAGAGTGGAAGTTTCTTTTTTTTTTTTTTTATTTATTAAGATGGGGTTTCACCATGATGGCCAGGCAGGTCTTGAACTCCTGACCTCAGGTGATCCACCCACCTCGGTCTCCCAAAGTGCTAGGATTACAGGCATTAGCCACCGCGCCCGGCCAGAGTGTAAGTTCTTTCCTATCTTTGAAGTGTACAGGACAAATGAGCACTTTGACACAATGCTTACATTGATTAAGTTTTCTCACCAGTACGAATTACAGTGTGACTATTAAGGCACATGGACTTTCAAAAGGATTTTCCCCATTCCTTACATAAAATAGGTTTCTCAGCCAGGTGTGGTGGTTCACACCTGTAATCCTAGCACTTTGGGAGGCCAAGGCAGGCAGATTACTTGAGGTCAGAAGTCTGATACCAGCCTAGCCAAAATGGTGAAACCCCATTTCTACTAAAAATGCAAAAAAATTAGCCAGGTGCAATGGTGCATGCCTGTAATCCCAGCTACCTGGGAGGCTGAGGTAGGAGAATCACTTGAACCCAGGGGGCAGAAGTTGCAATTAGCCAAGATTGCATCATTGCATTCCAGCCTGGGCTACAGAGCAAGACTTCATCTCAAAAAAAAAAAGGGAGGGTTTCTCTCCAGGGTGTTTTTACATGTTCAGTAAGATGAGAACGCCAGGTGCAGTGGCTCACACCTGTAATCCCAGCATTTTGGGAGATTGAAGCTGGTGATCACTTGAGGTCAGTAGTTAGAGACCAGTTTGGCCAATAGGGTGAAACCCTAGCTCTATCGAAAATATAATAAATTAGGAGCCGGGCACAGTGGCTCATGCTTATAATCCCAGCACTTTGGGAGGCTGAAGTGGGCGGATCACAAGGTCAGGAGATTGAGACCATCCCAGCCAACATGGTGAAACCCTGTCTCTACTAAAATACAAAAAATTAGCTGGGCATGGTAGCGCACAACTGTAATCCCAGCTACTTAGGAGGCTTAGGCAGGGGAATCGCTTGAACCTGGGAGGCAGAGGTTGCAGTAAGCTGAAATGGCGTCACTATATTCCACCCTGGCAACAAAGTGAGGCTCTGTCTCAAAACAAAACAAAAAAAATTATTAGCCAGGTGTGGTGGCACATGCCTGTAATCCCAGCTACTTGGGAGGCTGAGGCAGGAGAGTCACTTGGATCTGGGAGGCAGAGGTTGCAGCGAGCCAAGATCATGCCACTGCACTCCAGCCTAGGGGACAGGGTGAAACTCCTTCTCCAAAAAAAAAAAAAAAAGAACTGTGTTTTCCCACATCACATTTACAGGGTTTCTCTCCAGTGGGACTTTGTACAAATCTAGAAAGATTGATCAAGAGTTCAGGCTTTCTCACATTCCTTACATTGATACTGTTAGTCTCTCCTGTGAATTTTTACATGTTCAGTTAGGCTTAAGGAAACAGCAAGTTTTTCCACATTTTTCACATCCATAGGGCTTCTCTCTAGTGTGAGTTTTCAAATGTGCAATACGAGCTGATAAAGAAGCAAAGGCTTTCCCACATTGGTCACATTCAAATGGTTTCTCTCCCATATGAGTTCTTAAATGTTGAATATGTCCTGAGGATGTTCGGAAGGCCTTCCCACATTCCTTACATTCATAGGGCTTCTCTCCAGGGTGAATATGCACATGATTAGTAAGATCTGAATGAAAAGTGAAGGCTTTCCCACAGTCCTTACATTTATATGGTTTTATTTTGGTGTGAGTTTGTAAGCAATCATTAAAGCACAAGGAATTTTGAAAGGATTTTCCACATGTGTTACATTCAGAAGTCTTCTCTGCACCATGAGTTTTTAAGTGTTGAGTTAGTACACAAGACCTACTGTAAGCTTTTTCACATGTATTACATTTATAGGGTTTATATCCAGTGTGAGTTCTTAAATGGTAAGTTAGACTTGAGGAGGCAACAAAGGCTTTCCCACACTCCTTATGTTCATAGGGCCTGTCTCCAGTGTGTGTTCGTAAATGTTTATTAAGGTCTGAGCGTTCCGTGAAGGCTTTTCCACATTTCTTACATCCATAGGGCTTCTTCCCACTATGTCTTCGTAAATGTCTAGTCAGGTATGAGCGCTCAGTGAAGGCCTTTCCACATTTCATACATTCATAGGGTTTCTCTTCAGTGTGCGTTCGTAAATGTCTGGTAAGATATGAGCACTTAGTGAAAGTTTTCCCACATTCCTTACATTGATAGGGTCTCTCTTCTGTGTGAGTTCGCATGTGACTATGAAGACAGCCAGAAGAGGTAAATGGTTTCCCACATTTGTAACACTTAAAGGGCTTCTCTCCAGTGTGAGTTCTCAAATGAGCAAAAAGAGATGAAAAAGAAACAAAGACTTTCCCACAATGGTCACAATCGAAGAGTTTCTGTCCTGTGTTACTCCTTGTATCTTCAATAATGCCTGAGGATGAACCAAAGGCCTTCACACATTTCTTATGCTCATATGGCTTCGCTCCATTATGAGTTCTCAAATGTCCAAAAAGAGATGGGTAAGAAATAAAGGCTTTTCCACACTGGTCACATTTAAGGGTTTTCTCTCTGGTGTGACATCTTACATGTTCAGTAAGACCTGCAGACGTACGAAAGGCTTTCCCACATTCGTTACACCCATAGGGCTTCTCTCCAGTGTGAGTTCGTACATGTTCAAGAAAGCCTGACCGCACAGTGAAGGTTTTCCCACAGTGCTTACATTTATAAGGTTTTATCCCAATGTGGGTTTGCATGTGATTATTAAGGTGGGTAGGGCATCTAAAATGTTTTCCATATTCCTTACATTCATAGGGGTTTTTAATAACATGTGTTTCAACATTTACAGCATGGCTTGTGGAGTGAGTAAATGCTTCCCCACATTGCTTCCATTCATAGAGTTTTTCTCCACTCTGAGTTTTCCTGTGCACTTCAAGGTGTGACTGATGAAAAAAGGCTTTCCCATAGTCAGTGCATTCAAAGGATTTATCTTGTGTGCACTTTCTTTGGACCTGAACATTTAAAATCAGGCTGAAAGATTTTCCACGCTTACTGAACACAGAAACTTTCCTTATGATAGAGGTTTTATTGTATAGAGAAAGGAGGTCTTTTGCATACTGAATACATTCAGACGTGTTTTCTCTATTTTGAGTATTCATGTTTGTCTTAAAGGATGAATGTTTACAGAAGACTTCTCCACATTGCTTACAGTCATAGAGTTCCTCTCCATTTTGGTTTCTTGCCTGTTAATACAGGAATGAATAATGAAGGAAGCATTTTAGCAAACTTATTAATAGATATCACTCATCTAAGGAACATTATGGGCTGGGCGCGGTGGCTCATGCCTGTAATCACAGCACTTTGGGAGGCCAAGGTGGGTGGATCACAAGGTCAAGAGATCGAGACCATCCTGGCCAACATGGTGAAACCCTGTCTCTACTAAAAAATACAAAAATTAGCTGGGCGTGGTGCTGCGCACCTGTAGTCCCAGCTACTCAGGAGGCTGAGGCAGGAGAACTGCTTGAACCCAAGAGGCAGAGATTGCACCACTGCACTCCAGCCTGGCAACAGAGCAAGACTGTGTCAAAAAACCAAAACAAAAAAAATTATGATCTTTATTTTTGCCACTTTTATAACATGCATATAGTTCCTACCCTTTGGATTTCCTTCAACTTGAACAATGGAATCCTACTGTAAGAATCCTATGCCATCTGCTCTAATCTTGGAAAGATTCCTATAGCTTTTCATGAAGTTATTTTAAAAACTCAAATGTCTAGTTAGACATGTTGGAATGAACATTCGTGGGAAGTCTTAAGTACCAAGCTTCATACTAGGTATAGGATATCTCTCCAGATATTTCTTCCTCTTGGGTGAGTGCTACTTCTCTCAAATATCTATCATTTCTGCTGATTTTTTTTTTTTTTTTTTTGAGACAGAGTCTCGCTCTGTCACCCAGGCTGGAGTGCAGTGGCACCGTCTCAGCTCACTGAAACCTCCGCCTTCCAAGTTCAAGCAATTCTTCTGCCTCAGCCTCCTGAGTAGTTGGGACTACAGGCACGCCCCACTGCGCCCAGCTAATTTTTGTATTTTTATTAGAGACGAGGTTTCACCATATTGGCTAAGCTGGTCTCAACTCCTGACCTCGTGATCCACCCACCTCAGCCTCCCAAAGTGCTGGAATTACAGGCATGAGCCACCCTGCCCAGCCATTTCTGCTAATTTCTACAATGCAATGTCAGTCTTCTCTGAATGTGAAAAAATAAGAAAGTTCTTTTGTTAATCTTACCAACTGAATCCCATTTAATGTTTTTAAACAAAAATTATCTTGCCAAAGGGGTGGCCCATTGGTTTTCAGGCACATTTTCCATTCTGAAGTAAAAGAAAAATATATATATATGAGAGTTTACACACAAAATGGTAGGTTAAATAAAAAGTAGACAGATTTCAGCAATTTACATATACCTAAAATTTCGCAATCATATGGGGTCAAGTTTTAGTTATTTTTAAAACAACTTGTTCTATGAAAATTAAACATAATGATGAACAGAAACAGTATTATCAGGGAAAAAAAGGTAGGAAAAATAGGAACAAAAGCATATAATAAAACCATAAACTTAAAGAAGTAAGGTCATTTATTATATAATAGGGAAGTCTGGATAGATGCAAAGTAACAGAGAATGAAAAGTTAAGAAACCCCAAAACATCCAAATCCAGTGGACTCAGCCTTCTGATTCAAAGGGCATCTTATAAAACTTCTTCATTATGCTTTGAAACATACTGAGAACTCATGGACCAGGGTTGTTCTTCACAAACACTCACCTTGGAGAACTCTTGGCAATGTGCTCAACTCTTCTTCTTCCTCCATCCAAGAGATCAGACTGGGTTTGAAAAGCTGGTAACCTGTACACAGGGAAAGATAGACCAACGGAAGAGGCTCATGCAAGAAATGGCAAACTTTTCCATGAAACAGGGACTACGTTTCTAATTAAGGCAATGAAAAGTACCTAAATTGCATATATCCATTCTCTCTGTTCTCCGAAGACACTGGTTATCTCTGACTCCTGAAATTCACATTCAAGCTTAACCCATTTCCTGTTTGCCCCAAGAAATAAGCACTGGCAGTGAGCTGCACTTTTTCTTTCTAAATGGGAAATGTTCAATTCAAATTTTAAAAACCACTAAAAACCTTTATTAAAATAGAAAATGGAAGCTCAAAGGGAGATCTTGATTCTCTTGGGAAAACTACCATACCAGTAGTAGTTTAAAGTGAATTACTTTAAAGTGAATTACTCATCTGAAGACAAGGCCCCAACAGCAGACTTTTTGATTTAGTACATCAAAGGTGGAGTCTGAGAATGTACACATATCTAAGAGAGTGGTGGTGATGCTATTGATGCAAACAAACATACAAGATTAAAACCCATTAGTATAAGAACTGTATGTTATTTCGTATTTCATAAAAAAATTTTTTTTCAATGTGTACACATCCCACTGTATTCAGATTTGACATCACTAATCCTAGAACACAGTAAGTACATAATTTGTATCTTGTTCCAGAGGAGGCTACAAGGGATGATGCCACACTTACCTACTGAGGACAGGTTCTTGTAGTTCTCCAGCATCACATCACGGTACAGGTTTCTCTCTGTTGGGTCCAGTAAAGTCCACTCTTCCTGGGTGAACTCCACAGCTACACTGTCAAAGGTTACCAGGTCCTAAACCATCAGACACATGCTGGTTTGAGCCAAGTAACAGGTCCACCAATTTTGGCTCAAGAATGAGGAAAGGGGACCCAATGCCTAATACAGGGTACTGAGGGCTCCCACTATCTACACCCCAAGGTTCAGTGGTCCTAGGAACTCTTCTATCCACATTCACTCACTGTCAATTTCCTCCAGTAACATGGCTGTAACAGCACCTCTTACACGTGAACTTATCACCCACAACTAGACTGGGAACACTTCTCTTTTCCTCTCTACTGCAGTACATGCCAGAGCACACAAGAAACACTTGATAAATGATGATATGAATAAATTCCTTAAGAAAAGAACACTTTCAAACCCATACCATCTGTCCTGGCACCCAGAAAAAAAAATATGCAGTTGGCACTGGGAAAATGAACATTAATTCCCAACTACAAAAATACTGATATAACTTTCAGGGTAATGCCTCACCAACGTGAGAGGTATGCCTTTCTGGGGAAAATTCAACTGGAGTCTGTATTTGCTTTAAGGAACAATAGAGAGAGGTCTACCTACAAGAAAATGTGTCCTCCTCATTGATATCATCACTCCATTTTTTTTTTAGAAGGACACAGTTTCACACTAAGTTTTTGGATCTCCCCCAAATTCATCATCAGAATATCTCTCCAGAGACATTGCTCCCTTTTTACTTTTTTTTCGAGATGGAGTTTCACTCTTGTTGCCCAGGCTGGAGTGCAATGGCGTGATCTTGGCTCACCGCAACCTCCACCTCCCAGGTTCAAGAGCTTCTCCTGCCTCAGCCTGCCGAGTAGCTGCGATTACAGGCATGCGCCACCACACCTGGCTAATTTTGTAGTTTTAGTAGAGACAGGGTTTCTTCATGTTGATCAGGCTGGTCTTGAACTCCTGACCTCAAGTGATCCACCTGCCTTGGCCTCACAAAGTGCTGGGATAACAGGCGTTATCCCAGCACCCAGCCTGATGTTGTTCCCTCTTGAGTGAATGCTATTTCTCTCAATTGTCTTTTGTACTTATTTTCTTCACTGGAAGTCCCAATATTCTCTGAATGTGAAAAATAAGAAATACCCTTTCTTAACATTACCATTTGTATCCCATTAGAAGTTTGTATTTTACAAAAATCCTGTTGCACTGCTGAAACATTGGTGTGAAGTTTTATTGCCCATTCTGAAATTAAACAAAAACATAAATTGAGGTTTGTAAAAAAAAAGAAAAAAAAAAGGTAAAATGAAAGAGTTAAAAATGATAGGCCTCATCACATTTGTTTTCAAAACAAACATTAAAAAAAAAGCCAAATTTGAACATTTAGACTATGTCAAAAATTTGGCAATGATAAGAATAAAGAGTCAAAATTTTAGCTAATTTGCTACAAACTGACTAGTTTAAAACTAATGTTAAACAGAAAGTTATCAGAAAAATAGGAAAGATCTGGACCAAGAACATACTTTAAAGCAAAGAACTTGAAAAAGAAACAAAATATATAGTTTCAAGAGATCATAGAAAGTTGGAGTAGATGGAAACTTAAAGAGTATCAGAAATGGAATATTTTCTATAACTTCTGAGTTAAATGGCCTCAACCTTGTGAGACAAGGTACATCTTAAAAGTTTCTTCATTATGTTTCTGATGGTTTAGATGTTAGTTCCCTCCAAATCTCATATGGAAATGTAACACCAAATATTTGGGGTGGGGCCTGGTAGGAGGTATTTGGATCATGGGGGCAGATCCTTCATGAATGGCTTACTGACATCCTCAGAGTAATGAGGGAGTTCTTGTTCTGAATTCATATGAGACCTGGTAGTTTAAAATAGGAGTCTCCAACTCTGAGGCCATGGACCAGAACTGGGCTGCACCACAGGAGGTGAGTGGCAGGAGAGCAAGTGAAGCCTTACCTGTATTTATAGCCACTCCCCATCCTGCGTTGCCTCCTGAGCTCTGCCTCTTGTCAGATCAGCAGCAGCATTAGATTCTCATAGAAGAGCAAACTCTTATCATGAACTGTGCATGACAGGGATTTAGCTTGCGCGCTCCTTATGAGAATCTAATGCTTGATGATCTGTCACTGTCTCCCCCACTCCCAGATCCCCAAATGGGACCATCCAGTTACAGGGAATCAACCTCAGGGTTCCCACTGATTCTACCTTATGGTGAGCTATATAATTACTTCATTATAAATTATAACGTAATAATAGTAGAGATAAAGTCCACAAAAATGTAATGCACCTGAATCATCCCGAAACCATGTCCCTGCCACCCAGGAATTTTCTGTGAAAAAATTGTCTTCCATGTAACTGGTCCCTCATGCCAAAAAGGTTGGGGACCGCTAGTTTAAAAGACTGTGACACCATCCCCAACTTATCTTTTACTCCCTTTCTCATCATGTAATTTGCCTGCTCCCCTCTGCCTTCTGCCATGATTCTAAGGCTTCTGAGGCTTTCACCTGAAGCAGATGTCAGCACCATGCTTTCTGTAGAGCCTGCAGAACTGTGAGCCAAAATAAACCTATTTTCTTTATAAATTACTCAGTCTCGGGTATTTCTTGCAACACAAGAACAGACTAACACAGCTTCCAAACATACTGAACTTCTCACTGACCAAGGCAGTTCTTCACAAATACTCACCTTTGAGAAGTCCTTGCTGCAATGTCCTCAATTCTTCTTCTTCTTCCAACCAAGAGATCAGACTGGGTTTAAGGAGCTGAAATCCTTTACATGAATAATGATACATTAATGGAAGAGGCTCAGGCCAGGCAAGGGGGCTCACGCCTGTACTCCCAGCACTTTGGGAGGTCGAGGTGGGTGGATCAGGTCAGGAGTTCTAGACCAACCTGATTAACATGGTGCAACCTCATCTCTACTAAAAATACAAAAATTAGCCAGGTGTGGTGGCATGTGCCTGTAATCCCAGCTACTTGGGAGGCTGAGGCAGGAGAATCACTTGAACCCGGGAGGTGGAGGTTGCAGTGAGCCAAGATCATACCACTGTGCTCCAGCCTGGGCAACAAGAGCAAAACTCCATCTCAAAAACATAAAAAAAATCAATGGAAGAGGCTCATGCAAGAGATGATAAACCTTTCTATTAATCAGGAACTGCAGATCTAGAGAAAGCAGTGAAATTATTTCAGATAGACTAAAACTGAAAATATCTCTTCTGTGCACCCAAAAATCAGCTATCTCTGACCTCCGAAAAGCAAATTCATGCTTATGTACACATTTACAAAGCAATAACCCTGTAGTCACAGAAATAAGGTATGCTGTCAAACTCGAATGAAGAAAAAAAAAAGAAAGTGAAACAGAGACCCGTGTATACTTGGAGAATAAAACTACACCAGTGATTCTTAATATTATAGTAGATCACACTCATGTGGAAGGACAGTTAAAGCACAGATGACAATCTAAGTGGACAGGTTCTGACTCGGTAATTTACTGTCAAAGGCAGAGATTAAGACTGTACATTTCTGAGGGAGTAACACTGGACCACACTTTGAAAACCACCAGAGTAATTAAGACCTGTTAGGGCAGGGACAGTGTCTCTGTTATATTCAGTGTTGACAGAAAGAATTCTGTAACACAGTAAGTACACAACGTATGTCTCTTCCATAAGAGGCTGCATAAAATGATGGCAGTCTTACCGACTTTGGCCAGGTTCTCATAATTCTCCAGCATCACATCTCTGTAAAAGTTTCTCTGAAGTGGGTCCAGTAAAGTCCACTCCTCCTGAGTGAAGTCCACACTCACATCCTCAAAGGTCACCGAGTCCTAAACCATCACACACATGCTGACTTATGCCAAGTAACACATCAACCAATGTTCACTGAAGAATCAGTTAACAGACCCCAGTGTCTATAAAGAGTTGTGAGGTCTCTCATTATCTACCCAAGGCTCAACAATCCCGGGTAAATCCCAAGTATTCCTCTCTCTATCCTTGCTCATTAACTACTTATCAATTCTAGTTGTATGGCTTTAATGGTACATCTCAAACATGAACTTCTCATCACAAGCAGACTGTGTGCACTTTCTCACTGTATTTCCCTCTATTGAAAATTACCTCTGGCTGGGTGTGGTGGCTCATGCCTATAATCCCAGCACTTTGGGAGGCCAAGGCAGGCAGATCACGAGGTCAGGGGAATTAAGACCATCATGGCCAACATGGTGAAACCCCATCTCAACTAAAATACAAAAAAAAAAAAAATAAGCTGGGCGTGGTGGTGCACACCTGTAGTCCCATCTACTCAGGAGGCTGAGTCAGGGGAATCACTTGAACCCGGGAGGTGGAGGTTGCAGTGAGCCGAGATTGCACCACTGCACTCCAGTCTGGTGACAGAGCAAGATTCCATCTCAAAAAAAAAAAAAAATACCCCAGAGTACACTGCATCATATACTTGACAAACAGTGATAAATGGCTGGGCACGGTGGCTCACGCCTGTAATCCCAGCACTTTGGGAAGCTGAGGCGGGCAGATCACCTGAGGTCGGGAGTTCAAGACCAGCCTGACCAACATGGAGAAACTCCGTCTCTACTAAAAAGATAAAATTAGCCAGGTGTGGTGGCACATCTGCCAGACCACTCAGCAAAATGAGAAACATATATCTGGCACCATAAGGAACAAGATTAATTAATGCTTACTGAAATGTTTTTCAAGGTAATCTTTCACCAGTATGAGAACCTCCACTCCCTGGGAAAATTCAACTAGTGACTCAGTGCTTGAGTGAGTTTTTATTTACTTAAAGAAGCTCTGGAGAAATATCCGCCTAGAAGGCAATGTGTTTACCGGTGATACAAGTATGTAATTTTGTGAAAGTATACACTTTCTGCATACCTGATAACAATTTGTCAGGCAGTAAGCCATCTTCCTTTCTGCCTCTGTCTTTTCTTCATGAAGACAGATTGGGTTCCTAAAAGGAAGTCCTGGAAAAGAAAGAAGGCATGAAAACCCAGACATCATCACAGTTCCAACATTCACATGCATGGAAGTCATTCCATCCTGGTTCGAAATTCTCATCTAATTCATATAAATTCACATAAATACATACTACATCCGTAAAATGCCATTGCAGTTCTGTCTCAACTAAAGCCAGAAAAAGAAATTGTGAGCCAGGCTGTTGTAAAAGTATAATATCCTCATTGTACAGGTAAAGAAACTTAAGACCTCAAAATGTGAGTCTTTTTGTGCCCATGGTAATATAACCCACAAATGAAATTGTGCAGCACCTCTTCCCAGCACACATATAAGGGAGCTAACTTACACAACAGCCCTCTCTGGCCCACTTAAGCACCTCAGAAAGGAACTACTAGTGTGAATACTAAGGCCTAGAGCACTGGACTCTATTGTACATAGGGTACTGATAAGGTATGGCTCTGTGTCCCCACCCAAATCTCATCTTGAATTGTAATAATCCCCACATGTCAAGGGCAGAACCAGGAGGACGTAATTGGATCATGGGGCCAGTTCCCCCATGCTGTTTCCGTGATAATGAGTGACTCACAAGATTTGATGGTTTTATAAAGATCTGGCATTTCCCCTGCTTGCACTCATTATTTCTCCTGCCACCCTGTGAAGAGGTGTCTTCTGCCATGATTGTAAGTTTCCTGAGGCCTCCCCAGCCATGGAGAACTGTGAGTCAACCTCTTCTCTTTATAAATGATCCAGTCTTACATATTTCTTCATAGCAGTGAGAACACACTAATATAGGTACCTAAAGCAGATTTTCGGAAAAACTTACCATAGAATACATGGCTTCTATCCTGTGAGGGTGACAGTGAAATATGTCTAGACACGCTTTTTTTGTGATTTCAAGGACATGTCAGGGTAGCTTATAAATATAAGTGGATAACTGGCAATCTATTCCTCTTTATATAGAGTAACAGGACTCATGTAGACATCAATGATTAATCAACAAGCATTACTTACCATTTATCAAATATCATATATTAAATCTTTACTGCTGGTGACATGTGAGAAACCTACCAGAAATGATATATGTTCTGTATAAAATGAATATTAATAACACCAACTGCTATTTACTAGGGACTGTTATGTGTTAGACATTCCATATATATATACATATATATGTGCATATACACACATATATACACATATATATGCTCATTTATCTGAACAATAGCCCTATTTAGTGCTGAAAAAAACCTAAATTCAGAAAACACAAATGACTCTTCTAATATCAGCTACTTAGGAAGGGGTGAACCAGGTCTTGAATGCAGTCAAGTTCATCCCTATGTCTGATCCTCTGTGTTTTTTGTTACTCCCTCATAATGACCACCATATAAAGGACTCTGGGAATTGATACCTGACTTACTTAAAATGTGCTATTCTACTTTGACTATAAAGAATTAGAAACAGAATGTTTTGGTTTTACAAACAAGTCAAAACTCATTTCCATCTCTGGCTGCCTCATCAGGGTTCCAAGTAGAAACACTGAAGTCAGTATTTTGAACTCTACCCATTGCTCTCCAAGAGGGCACAAAACATGCGGAACAGTAGTGGCAAATCAGACTCCACCCTATGTCGACTATTTGAGGGTCTTCTCAGAAAATCACCTTTTATTATTATTCAAGAGTTGGCTTTTTCCTAAAACTTCTGCTTGTATTTTTATTACTTCCTTCCTTTACAGTTCTTACAACTGAAATGAAAAACACAATTGAGATCATCAACAGTAGAGAAGGAAAATAAAAAAATCTCTGAACTTGAAAACAGACTATGTAGAAATCCACAAAGGAGAAAAAACAAAAATGAAGAAAAATTACAGGATTCATGGGACATCATCAAAAGAGCAAATTTTTGAGTTACAGGAGTGCAAGAAGACAAGGAAGAAACAAAGAGAACACATAAACAAACAGCAACAATGTTTCCACACTCAGGAAAATATATAAATATCCAAACTCGGGAAGGGCAAACATCTCCAATCACATTCAATCCAAACAAGGCTACCCTAAGACATAATATAATCAAACAGTCAAAAATGAAAAGCAAAGTGAGGATCTTGGAAGCAGCATGAAAAAAGATGCAAATCACATATGAAGGAGTTCCAATAAGGTTATGAGCAGACCTGTCACCAAAGACCTTACAGGCCAGGAGAGAATGGAATGACATATATAAACTGCTGTCAGGAAAAAAAAAATTCACACAAAGAATATCATACCCAGCAAAGCTGTCCTTCAGAAATGAAAAAGAGATGAAGATTTCCAAAGAAAAACAAAAACAGAGGCCTATCCATATAGCAGGATATTTTAAGCTGATAACAACCGATCACATAAAATAAATATACTTTGCTGGGCACAGTGGCTCACACCTGTAATCCCAGCACTCTGGGAGGCTGAGGCAGGCAGATCACGAGGTCAAGAGATCGAGATCATCCTGGCCAACATAGTGAAACCCCATCTCTACTAAAAATACAAAAATTAGCTGCACATTGTGGTGCGTGCATGTAATCCCAGCTACCCGGGAGGCTGAGGCAGGAGAATCACTTGAACCTGGGAGACAGAGGTTGCAGTGAGCCAAGATCGCGCCACTGCACTCCAGCCTGGCAACAGAGCCAGACTCCATCTCAAAAAAAGAAAAGAAAAAACAAAGACACAAATGATATGTTGCTTACAAGGGACTCACTTCACCCTTAAGGACATACATAAATTAAAAACAGGGAGAGAGATCCAAGATGGCCGATTAGCAACAGCTCAGGAATGTAGCTCCCAGTGAAACCGCAGAGAACGAGTGGACGCCGCACTTTCCGACGAATTTTTGTTGCCCACAGACCGGGAGATTCCCGGCAGAGGAGCCA
>CAUYQU010043350.1:0-46431 GCA_963574635.1 Cheracebus regulus | reverse complement strand
GGGGAGATAGCATGGGGAGAAATGCCAGATATAGGTGAAGGGGAGGAAGGCAACAAATTACACTGCCACGTGTGTACCTATGCAACAATATTGTATGTGCTTCACATGTACCCCAAAACCTAAAATGCAATAAAAAAAAATCTGGGTTGTTAGAAATATCCATGGGAATTCAAATGAATATTGCTAAAATACTAATGAACAGAAAATAAGGAATTAAATCTCTTGGTATGATAGAGTGTGTATAACAAAATAATCTACTTCAGATATGCTTGAGGAAACTCAAAATTATATTTTAAGGTAGCAATTTTTCCAGTTTACTATTTCTATTTTTCTTCTGGTGCTGCTTTTCTCTGGAATAAAAATATGATATCTTAAGTAAAATTCTTTTCAAAAAACTGAAAAAAGATACTGTAAAAAGTTTTTCCAACTCTTGGTTCCAGGTTTGGATTTTCTTTCCAGTGCATTATGCAAATAATTCACTTTACAGAGGGAGATTTTCTGTTCAAACGTTGCTTCCAGAAACCCTAAACATGAGTGTACCAGAGTTTATTATTTTAAGAAAAATGAAAGATCGGGCATGTTTTGTTAAAAGAAGTACAATGAACTGGAGAGAGGGTGCCTTTTATTAAAGCTCTGTTGCTTCTTAGAGAATGTTATCACCACTTAGCACCCTCCGCCTCCAATCTCGTGCATTCCTTAAGTCCAGAAACACCTGGAGTGACTGGCGTTTCCTGTTCTCCCTGTTCTGGGAAGTATGAGGGACTGCCGGGAAAGGAGTACAGAAAGGGGGGACTCTTGGTCCCTGCACAGCGATGTCAGCTGAGGCACAGGCGCCAGGCCTAGGAGTTCCTAGAAAAATAACCAGGAAGCACTTAGACACATCAAATATTAAAAGAGTCCTGATTGTGATGATGATGATGATGATTTTGGCAGTTGCAATAGCAAAGCCTTAAGTATGAAGGAAACATGCCAGCTGGAAATACAGGCTGGTAGCAGCATTAAGGATCCAGAGGACCTGCAAATAAATATCAGTTTTTCCTGTGCTGATTTTATTTCTCTACACATTCTTTCTGATATGGGCAGGAGAAGGGGAAGGAGGTGGTAGGAGGTGGGCAAGGATCCACCTCAGACCTTTTCTCTTGCTTTCATGTTTTGTTTTGTTTTGTTTTTTTCCCTCAAGCTTTCTACTAGAAACTGAATTTTTAAACAATTAAGAATACACAAGGTGTTCACATTTTTATCCTGTGGTTTTGACTTGTTTCAAAATTCTTTTTGAGAACTACAAACTTTTCTATACCTCAGCATTTATTTATTCCATAAATTTAAATTGTGTAAAGCAGTCCCAAAATAAAGAGTGCTTAAATTGCCATCTGAATAAAGGGCTGCAATTTGTGCCTTAGTGGATATAGCAGGCACTCAACAAATAATTATTAAACAAATGAATTGTAAGAGAATGACTGGATCTAACCAAAATTAAAATTACCCATAAGGGGTGCATTGCACGTCTCCGAGGTTCTTATTGCTTTTAGTTACCCCAATGGGAGACCCTCTTGAACAAAAGAGGTGAAAAAGGAATCATCACCAGGATGACAATACAGAGCAAACTTGGATTCTTGCTGTTTAGTGACTTTAATTTCCCTTTGCCTGGATTTTAATTTCCCTTTGCCTCTTACATTAACTAAAGTGAGATTTGCTTCTGATGTTACTGGGTAGACTGGGAGAAAATATTTTGGGGACAAAAGGGTGATTCTGATGACAGGGAAGATCTGATTGGGTAGGACCCATACAAATAGCACATGGAGGGAAAGGGGTAAGGAGATATCCAAGGGTAGGTGGCCCAAGGATCTCAAAAGTGATGCAAACTATTTTAGGAAATGGACAAAATTGTTCAGGAGCTGGCGCCAGAATTTTCATCTATAGGCATGGATCTATCTTTTTTTTTTTTTTTTTGAGACGGAATCTCACCCTGTTGCCCAGGCTGGAGTGCAGTGGTGCGATCTCAGCTCAAGGAATGGATCTATCTATGGATGGTGGAGGCATTATCTTTGCGTCTTTATGGGCATGAGTGGACAGGGGAGAGGAAACAGAAAACTGAGAACAATGATTGGAAGAATGAAGTCCTATCTTTCAATATACTCTGAGTGTGGTGAAAAGGTTGTTCTGAAATACGAATCTGGGATAATGGATCATGCGCATCTGAAGGCATTGGAGAGCTACTAAAAGAAGGAAAATGTCTGGGTCAAGATTTAGAGGAAAATGAAAACCCAAAAATATGAACATCGTGTTGAGAGCTGCTTGTTGTCTAGAGGGCTTTGGTCAGTTCTAGAAGCAGCCAAGAAGCTAAGAAATACATTTGCATTTTGAGATCCTCAGGAGTTAGAAAATTAAATGTTGGCGTCCAGGCCTCACAAGGGGAAGTCAGAGATGAATCTTATGCAACACCTTTCACATCCCCTTTGAATCCTACAGAGCTGTACCTAAAAACAGGGATGAATCAAAGTACATAAGCCCTCTTGAGGGCTGCAGCACAGATGCAGATCATTTCAGCCCCTGAAATCATATTAGAGTGATTATATTTATACACACACACACACACACACAAATATACACACATACACCTACACATGCAAATATATATACATGTGGAATATGTATGATCCACTCTTAGCCATGCCATACTACATCTAAAACTTAACAAAATATAACATGTTAAAAGAAGTCAGAGAAAAGAGAGATTATCATCAAAATAATCTCACAGGGACAATCATAAGGTTCACAGCTAACTTCTCAATAGCAAGAGTGGAATGCAGAATACAAAGCATTATATCTTTCAAATACTGAAAGAAAATATCTGCCAACTTTAGAATTCTACCCCCAGCAAAAACAGCCTTCAAAAATAAAGGGGGAATAAATTATATTAAACAGCCAAACTGGGAGAATTTGTCACTCAACACACCCAACTCACACTAAAGAAAGTAGTAAAAAGTCTTCTCTAAGCAGAGGAAAGAAAACCCACATAGAAGCTAAAAATACAGGAATAAAGAGAAGCTAAAATGTAAATATGTGCATAAATGTAAGTGTATATTGACAATATAACAAAAATAATAATATCTTGTGAGATTTGAAATTAAAACACATGACACTAATCATGTGTAAGTTTTGAATGTAGAGCCAGAAAATGGAATTTGAAAGAGGTAAACTGTATTTGAATATTCTAATGTCTGCATTGTCCAAGAAAAAGGTGAAATTGCCAATTAATATTAGGTTCTGAGAAGTGAAAAAATGCATGCTATGTAATGTATTCTGGTAATCCCTAAGGAAATAATTAAAGCCTATGTAACTTCTAAGCCATAAAAGGGAAAGAAGAAGTAATATACTCAGTCCGTTCAAAGTTGGGCCAGAAATAAAGAAAAATCGAATTTGAAACACATAGAAACAATGGAAAATTAAAAAATTAAATACATCAGTAATTTTATTTCATGGAAATAATCCAATTAACAGACAAAGATTATCACGCTGGATTGAAAAATACAACTATGTGCCTTTTACAAGTGACACAAGTAAAACACAGAATGGATATATACCACACAAACACTTCCAAAAGAAAGCTGACATGAACATATTAATACCAAACAAAGTAGACTTCTAGGCAATACACATTCTTAGAGATAAAGAATAACACTTCATAATTATGACAGTTTCAATTTGTCAAACAAATTTAACAGTTCTAAATTTGCATTTATCAAATACATGTTCTGATACTATATAAGCACAAACTGACAGAATTGAATGAAAAGATGATTAAAGCCACAACATAATAGAAAATTTTAACACTCTTTTAAATAAGATAAGCTGGTTAAAAACATAAGAAAGATATAGAAGATTTGAACTATAGAATTAACCAAGTGACCTAATGGACATATATAGAATACTGTATTCAAAAACTGTATCATATACTTAATTTTAAAGACACAAGTAATAAACATGAATATATAAAATAAAGATAGAAATCAATAAGAATATAACCAGAAAATCTCACAATTTAAAATTAAGAAATACACTTCTAAATAACTAATAGTTTAGAGAAGAAATAAAAACAAAAAATTAGGAAACATTTTGAGCTGCATGATAAAAATTCTACATATCAAACTTATAAATGCATTTATAATCTTCTAAGGAGGAATGCGTTTTTTGCTACTTACCAATTTAAAACTAGCCAAATAATAGGATTCAATATTTCAGAAACATAAAAAATATGGAATGGCCCTTAAATCATGATGTAACCAGAATCCATTACCCACCACTTACCCAAAGGTAGCCTTTGGGTCGGGGTAGGGGCGTTCCTCACTATAATTTCTTTCATGGACTACAGAAAAATGTTAGTAAAAAGAGGTCCTGATCCAAATCCCAAGAGAGGGTTCTTGGATCTTCCAAAAGAAAGAATCCAGGGCGAGTCTACAGAGTAAAGTGAAAGCAAGTTTACCAAGAAAGTAAAAGAATGAAAGACTAGCTACTCCATAGACAGAACAGCCCCAAGGGCTGCTGGTTGTCCATTTTTGTGATTATTTCTTGATTATATGCTCTAAGGGGTGGATTATTCATGCCTCTCCTTTTCAGACTATGTAGGGTAACTTCCCGACATTGCCATGGCGGTTGTAAACTATCATGGGGCTGGTGGGAGTGTAACACTGAGGACTACCAGATGTCTTGCTTATTGCCATCGTAGTTTTGGTGGGTTTTGGCCAGCTTCTTTACTACAACCTGTTCTATCAGCAAGGTCTTTAAGACATCTTGTGCCAAACTGCTATCTTGTCCTGTGACTTAGAATGCTTTTAGCCACCTTTCAGGAGTACCTTCTTCCCTGCAGCTTTTGTTCTCTTCCTTAGTGCGCCTGTGATTCTCCTGTGATGACACCTGCCACACTACGTGGGACATTTCACTTCACTTCTTTGGATCCTACAGAACAGTTTATTCCTCTGGGCAGGGAACCCTTCTTACTTATCTTTCTGTCTTTAGAGCTTTAATCAGTGCCTGTCACATGGGGGGGTCTAAAAACATTTATCGATACATGAAAAAAAGATGGAATAGTGACTTTATCCTTTTTTGTGTTACCCAGGTGGATAATGAACAACTGAATTTAGAGGACGAAGACATTGCAGGCACTGATGCTACCAAATTAAGCAATTTCATTGAAATCAACAGCCTCCACATGGTGACAGAGTACAATTCTGTGGTAAACAATATTTCCTGTCCCCCACCCCTTCAGAGCCTGAGTCAGGGAAGGTACCGGTCTTCACACAGAGGTCTCCTCCTCCCAGAATTCCAATTCTTCAACCAATAATGTCAGGAACTGCCATTAATTGAACACCTACTATATTGTTTATGTTATTATCCTTACTGTACCTTTTTAAGATTGGATTTGTCCCTGTTAAAGAAACAGAGAAAAGTTAAATGAACTATCACACTGCTGGTAAGAGAGAGAACCAGAATGCAAAGTTAAGTTGACTGACTCAAGGCCAGGTGCAGTGGCTCACAACTGTAATGCCAGCACTGGGGGAGGCCAAGGCCTGAGGATTGCTTGAGCCCAGGAGTTTGAGACCAGCCTGGGCAACAGAGCGAGACCTTGTCTCTACAAAAAAAAATTTTTTTAATCAGCCATGTATGGTGGTGTGTGCCTAACATAAAATAAAAGTAAGTGAAAGACAAACAAAAAAATTTTAAATGAAGCCCAGTGATCATATATTTGGATGTCACAGCAATGTAGTGTCTATAATTGTTTCTGAACACCCATTTCATTTTCTGTTACTTGTGGATCAGTGATGAACAGTTCCTGGTCTGGCAGCAGCTGCAAACCATGCTTTGACTAGCCCATCCCTGCACCCTCGCCATGCCTCAGCCTTCTCTCCTGGTGTGTCTTTCTCTGGTGTTGCATGCTGCATGCAAACTGGGTAAAGGTGACGCTCCACCTCTCCTGATCACCATCTGGCCTTCTAACACTCTCTATAGACTACCGCACAGTCTATAGAATTGTCTTATGCATCCCGTCCTTTATTTTCTCTGACATGGATTATAGAATCTTACAGAGTATTAATTTCTAGTGATCTACATCATCTCAAAACGCTGTGCCTTCTATTCTCCAATAACAGTACTTTACGTGCATGGTATGATTTTTGAGAACTTAAAAAGCCCTTTCATCCTCATTTTCTCAATTAATTCTCACATTGATTTTTTTTTCTTTTTTTGAGGTAGAAGAGAGGAAATTGTTATGTCCGTTTTATAGAGGAGAACATTCAAGATCCAAGTGATGACAGCATTAAAGGTCACATAATGAGTAAATAGAAAAGGCATAATTTAAGAGGGAAAAAGCAACTGTGATGCATTAGCACATACTGCCTACTTCCATCTTACAGTAGAGGAAGTGGGAATTCAGAAAACTTAAGTAACTTCCTCAAAGCACAATTTGAGCTTCAAAGGTACCCTATGTAGTTGTCCTTGCTTTTTTATGACTGGTCCCTGTGACTGAATCCTCTGGTTTGTCTATTGCCCTACACTGCCTTCAACAGAAAACACCTCTTTTCTTGTTGACTAAATTCTGGCCCACCTCTAACATCACCTTTATCTCTGTGGAGTTGGTGACTGTTTCTACTTCTGCTAAGACTCCAAACACATATGCCTCTGGGGTGTTGGCAATAATCATCAAAAAGGCATTCTTCTGCATGTGAGGCTGGAAAAGATGATTTTATTGTCCCTGGGCTATGGCCCCCGGGTCCTGGCATTTTGCAAGCTAGCTCAGGCAGGGGCAAGAACTGACGTTCCTGGTTTCTTATGCCTGATCTCTCTCTCAATTTGCAGAGCAATGACATACCTTTTTAAAGTTCCATGTGATTAGTCAAGGCAGATTATATCAAGAAAAAAATCAGTAAGAATGTCTTTAAAGAATTAAGTTCAATTTTCATTGCTACTTTTTTTATTTTCTGAAAGTAATATTTTTCTCATTTGGAGAACTGCCAGTTCTTCTATAGCTGCTTCTCATCTGCTTCTAGCGCAAAGGTTTGCACCTGTAGCAACGGGGCAGAAAATCCCAGCCATGTACTTGACCTGCCATGTTCTTTTAATGCATCGAGGTGAAATAATCAGGCTGTGTCTGTTAGGATTAAACTAATCCATTTTGCTATGGCCAATCCCTTCTGCTAAGATAACTGTACCTTTTGACATCTTAGCTTTTATTTCTTTACTCTTCCCAAGAATTATCCTCCATTTTATCTTTAGAATAGCGAATGAATGTTCTAAATTTAAGCAGCGGGATTTAGTAAAACAAGAGTAAATCATGTATGATCCAATCTTCCAAATGTAAAATCTAAAACTTGATTTTAAACTCCATGGAGAAATCTTTAGGAAAGGACCCACTGTGCCCTCCTCGCCTACATATTACCCCTGGCTCCCTGCAGCCAAAAGAGCTGGAGAACCTCTACAAAAGTGTGTAGCTTCAGGAGGAACAAAAGTGTGTAGCTTCAGGAAGAATTCTGCCTAGCTGCTCCCTTCCCCATCCTCCTAAGACTCTGCCCAAAGGTTGGTTAACCCACCTTGTTCTCTCTTCCTGCATTTGTAGCAATGCTTTCTGCATTTAGGAGAGGTGAAGAGAAGTAAGCTTGGTTTAAAGTAGACTTGCAGAATTATTTCAGGACAGTGAAATGAAGGGAACCAGTGATAGGGATTCCCTTTTTTCCTCTCCACACTCTGACTGATGGCTGTTCCACTCCTCTAAGTCATTGATAACTTCATGGGAAATCACCATCTCTAATCAGCAAAACAAGGTCAATGCTTCTGGTCTCCTGAAGAGCTCACCTTCTGCTGACCTTTGGTACACTGATTTAACCACATTTGGGATTCAATTGGTTTATATGGGGTTTTGCTATCCACTGTGCATGAGGCAGTCCATCTTGATGATCAAGAGCATGGACTCTGGAGCTAGACCACCTGGTATGAATCCCAGTCTGCCATTTATTTGACTTTGGGAGAATTACTTAGTCTACCTGTGCCTCAGTTTCCTCATTTGAAAAACCGGGACCTTGAAGATTATATTACTTATTATATGTTAAGAGTTGAGGACAGTGCCTTCCTCATAATAAACACTCAATAACTATGAACTACTAATAGTACTCAAAGGCTACATTTTAAGTATCTCTGACTAGTCTTGAACTGGAAAAGGGGCTGAAACAAAGTGACTAATATGTTACATAGTGTATTTTTTGTCTATTGCTACAAAACAGATTACTCCAAATCATAGGAGTTTCAGATGAAAAAATGTTAATAATCTCATGCAGTTTCTGCAGGTCATCCAATGTGGGGTGGCTAGGGCTAGGTGCTTCTGGTTTGGGGTCTCTTGGTAGGTTGCAGTCGTTGATCAGGGCTGCAGTCATCTGAAGGCTCGACTGGAGCTGGGGATCTGCTTCCAAGATGGCTCCTCCATATGACTGGCTAGTCAGTGCTGGCTGTTAGTAGAAGGCCTTAGTTCCTTGCCATGCGTTTCTCCTCAGAGCACTGCTTAAGTGCCCTCCATTGTGGCTGATATTTCTCAGAGTGAGAGATGTAAGAGAGAGAAGATCAGAGACCTAATATCTTTTAAGACTTCACCTTGGAAGTCACACGCCATCATTTCTGCAACATTGTCTCGATTACTCAGTTCAGCCCCATTCAGTGTGAGAAGGAAGGATCTACACAGTTGCACGAAAACAAGACGGTGAGACTTACTGAGAGGAATCTTGGAAGCTAGTTCCACTTGTGTTACCAGTGGCCAGCTCTCATTTATGTTTCAGTCTACCTTTTCACTCCTTCCCAGCCACTAAGGCATTCCTCCTCTCTCTTTCACTCTACTATGACACATTTCGACTTGCCAGACTGCAATTGGGCTATTCAACAGTGTAATTCAGATTCATCTTCTCCTGATAATGAACAAGGCCTCTCCAGAGTATGAAGAGAACATGCAGAGATACCAGAAGGCTGCCAAGCTCTTCCAGGGGAAGGTAAGGCAAGAATGGTAATATCCTATTGCATACACACCACCAGGACACTAGGAAGAGGGAGATGGGGCTGGGAAGCAGAGATAAATAAGGAAAACAACTATGATTAGGAGATAGCAAGGCAAGAAGTAGGACACAATAAATCACATTATTTGAAATTAGAGATGTTGTCTTTTATCATATTAAAGGCATATCTAATGATAGTAATTACTATAGTGATTACTATAGTGATTACACTTCCTGTAGTGATTAAGTCTGGGTCTTTTTCTGCATTGATTGGTAGAGAGGAAATAGAGATCCAAAGAGACTGGGAACAAAATCACCTGTAAGTCACAATTTGTTTAATCCTTCCCATAATTTCTTAGAGATTTAGACCTCAGGGCTTATTTCTCATATAAAATATCTATCAAGTACCTGGTGGCTACTCAACATCCAACGAGTATTTCTTTCTTCCCCCGTCTCCTTTGTGAAGTTCTGCTTGATATCACTGAAATAGTAACACTTCAACTGCTGCAAGGCTACTATGCCTAACTAGTGACTGTTCTAATGATGAAAACTGGTAACAAAATAAGCTGCCTTTCTGACAGTTGGTTCTCTAACACTGGAAGTATTTAGTCTTACTGAAAGAAGACAGTCTGATCAGTATATTATAAAGAAGATTTCTACTTTGGGTTGAAGCTTTGATTGAATAATATAAAATAGTTTACATTTATCATGCCCTTACTATATGCCAAAAACTGAATAAAAGTATGAATGCATTACCTTATTTAATTTCCCCCACCAAAAGCCCATTTTGCCAATGAGAAAACTGAACCTCGGAGAGGCTGAGTAATGTGCCCAAACTTACACAGCTAGAGGGTACCAGCGGCAGATTTGAAACTCGTTCCCTGCTCCTAACCATTAGCCTATACTTCCTTTCTTACACTGCCCACAGTAGAAGTTTCTGTAGAGCATGTCCAAAACTTTTGTGATGGATTTCTAAGAGGGAAATTGTTGGTAAGTGTGAGACTGCAGGTAAAGCAAGTTGTTTTCTATGTCCCTTTTATTTCCTGTTGAAGAAGAACCCTTTGGGCTTAGAGAGTGGGGAGAGCCAAATGTTGGTTAATGGATACCAACATTGCTAAGGATAATAGCCTCCAGCTCCATCCATGTTCCCACAGAAGACGTGATTTCGTTCTTTGTTAAGGCTGCAAAAATTTATTTTAGCTCAAGATTTAAATTGCATGGTGCAGACCATAAATTCAATCAGTGTAAGCTGCAACAATTACAAGGTATCTCTTTATCCCTAGGACCTCAGATAGAACTTTTTCTTTTAAACTTCCCCAACTGCAGATTCTCTTTATTCTGGTGGACAGTGGTATGAAAGAAAATGGGAAGGTGATATCATTTTTCAAACTAAAGGAGTCTCAGCTGCCAGCATTGGCAATTTACCGGACTGTAGATGATGAGTGGGATACAATGCCCACAGTAGAAGTTTCTGTAGAGCATGTCCAAACCTTTTGTGATGGATTTCTAAGAGGGAAATTGTTGGTAAGTGTGAGACTGCAGGTAAAGCAAGTTGTTTTCTTTCTATGTCCCTTTTATTTCCTGTTGAAGAAGAGTCCTTTTGGCTCAGAGAGTGGGGAGAGCCAAATGTTGGTTAATGGATACCAAGTGCACCTAGATAGGAGGAATGTCTAGTGCTCTATAGTACTACAGGTGGCTGGAATTACGAACAATTTATTATACATTTTTAAATAGCGAGAAGAGTAGATTTTGAATGTTTCCACCACAAAGAAATGATAACTGTTTGAGGCAATGGATATGCTAATTGTCCTGATTTGATCATTATACATTGTATACATGTATAGAAATATCACTCCGTACTCCATAAAAACATAATTATTATGTATCAATTAAAAACAATAATAAAAGCAAAATAATTAAAGTCAAAAAAAAAATAATTATTTGTGCTCTACTGGATTTGATTAAAAGCAAAAGTCTATGAGGATATGGTGGCCAGAGTCAAGATGCTTGTTGGGATACAGTTGTGAGACTAGAACTAGAAAAGCATTTTTGGAAAGGCCTTACATATTCAGAGGCTGAATTTTGTACTTCAGCATTTAGTTTAAAGTATTAATGGGCAACAAATCAAACTTCATATAAGAGTTCATGAGATAAAAATTAAAGGTGGATTTAGGACTTCCAGGAGTAATCAAGCAGCTCAGTTTGCTAATCCCAGAGTGAACTCCAAATCTAAAAATCATTGTTGTGATGTTTTCCAGAAAGAAAATCATGAAGCAGATGAAAAGCCTCCAAAGGTGGAACTCTGACTTCTCCTTGGTGCTGCATACGACCAAGTGTCTACTTTATGCAAAGTAAAAAGGCCCAACTCAAATCTCAGAGAAACAACAGGATCACCAAGCCTGCAAACCATACACACACACACACACACACAGTGAGCTTCATTTTCTTTCTCAAAATCTCATTTTCTCTTCTTCTTTCCTTTAAATGTCCTATCCTCACCCCCTACCCAATTTCCTATTGTGCATTCATACTGTGTGAGCCCATCTATAACACCACTAGATCAAGGCTTTAAGAGACTCACTGTGATACCTCCCTGGAGAGACATTCCTAGAGAAGGATTGTTCTGATTTGTCATTTAATATTAAGTTTCTATACTGCACGTGACTTACACATAACATAGTTCCTGCTCTTTTAAGGTTACCTAGGGGTTGAAACTCTACCTTCTTTCATAAGCAACATGTCCATCTCCAACTCAGGACCAAAAACTAAAGGATGGTTTTAAACGCCTTTCTGAAATTGCCTTTTTGCCAGAAGTTGAAGGCTGTCTCCAAGTCTCCGAACTCAGCAGAAGTAGACCATGTGAAAACTCCACGCTTGGGTAGCATCGCCAACTCCCCACGTAAATCAACAACCTGCATAATAAATAAAAGGCAATCAAGTTATAGGAAAAGCCTGGCATCTCTTTGCAGGCCAAACCTTTTGTAAATACCCAGCTGCCCAACTAAGCAGCATGTTTCTCACTCTGCAGTGCCCACTGTTTAGTGTCAGGCCATAAGCCACTAACATGTTATTGTTCATTCTGTGGGTGGGATGGGTGGAAACTAGAGACCAGCCCGCATAAGGACTGGAACAAATGTGGCAACGAAGCTAGGAAGCAAATTAGGTAAAAGGTTGGGGAACGGATAGGAGAAGAAGGGCACTGGCACGGGGGTGCACTGAGGCTGACTAAGCCTTGGATTATTGCAAGTAAGGTGTGTGATCCAGCTCCCGTGGGGTGAAAGGAGAGCTTGGCTGAGTGTCTCTGGCCCACAGGCTGTTACTGTCAACACACAGATGCTGCATTGTTCCCAGGAGGCCCTTGGCTCAGGAGAAAAGTGCCTAAGTGCTGAAGAGCTGAAAAACCACAGATGTACCTTAGGACTGGTCCAATTGAGAAACAGGGAGTGAAAGGCTCAGTTGTTTCTTTCTGTGGGGAAAACTCCACAGCCCCTGGGCGGGAGTCAGCTGCTGGCAACCACACTGTGAAAGCCCCAGTATAAGGCGTGCCCTTCAGTAACGAGACTGAGGGATTCTGTGGAGGTCACCCAGTCCATCCTAGGGCTGCAATCCAAACAGCCTCTCACTTGAGGCTGAAAAAAATATTCCTAAGATAGGCACATCCCAGAAGGCTCCTTCTCATCCTGTAAACGAGAACTCTTGACATTTACGGTCAGGAAATTCTTCCTGATATCCAGCTGAGGTCCTCTGGCCATGCAAGCTATTTCGTCTTGCCCATCCTTTGTGGAAATTCTTAACAGCTTCCAGATGCCCTCCTCAAACAGCACCTTTAACCCCTTGTTGGCTGCACTGAAGCCCCTTTATCCAGCCATCTTTCCCCAATACTCACAATCTGACTCTCATCATTTGGTTTCTATTTCTAAATCATTTGATTTACTTCATTGTTTTTCTTTCCCCACTCTTTCCTAACTTCTCTTTCTTACTTAAAATAGTAGGAACCCAAACTATAGTAGGACCCATGAATTACATTTTGTACAATATTGTGCAAATTTTTCAATTATTTTTCTTGAAGTGTTCCCCTCAAAAATCACATTGAGATACCATCTCACACCAGTTAGAATGGGTCATTAAAAAATCTGGAGACAACAGATACTGGAGAGGATGAGGAGAAATCGGAATACCTTTACACTGTTGGTGGGAGTGTAAATTAGTTCAACCATTGTGGAAGACAGTGTGGTGATTCCTTAAGGATCTAGAAATAGAAATACCATTTGACCCAGCAATCCCATTACTGGGTATATACCCAAAAATTATAAATCATTCTATTATAAAGACACATGCACATGTATGTTTATTGGGGCACTATTCACAATAGCAAAGACTTGGAACCAACCTAAATGCCCATCAATGATAGACTGGATAAAGAAAACGTGGCACATATACACCATGGAATACTATGCAACCATAAAAAAGGATGAGTCCATGTCCTTTGCAGGGACGTGGATAAAGCTGGAAACCATCATTCTCAGCAAACTGATACAAGAACAGAAAACCAAACGCTGCATGTTCTCACTCATAAGTGGGTGTTGAACAATGAGAACACATGGACACAGGAAGGGGATCATCACACACTGGGGTCTGTTGGGGGATGGGGGCTAGGGGAGGAATACGAGGGGGTGCGGGGATAAAGGAGGGATAGTATTAGGAGAAATACCTAATGTAGATGATGGGGTGATGAATGCAGCAAACCACCATGGCACCTGTATACCTATGTAACAATCCTGCACATTCTACACATGTACCCCAGAATTTAAAGTATAATAATAATTTTTTAAAATTCTTATAAGAACACTATAGGAACAAGAGAATGTATACATGTGATTATATGGAATGAACATAGCAGCATAAAAAAGCCATATCCATACTCTAATTGAAACAACTACAGAAACAATTTGCAGCGGGCATGGTGGCTCGCACCTGTAATCCCAGCACTTTGGGAGGCCGAGGTGGGCGGATCACAAGGTCTAGAGATCGAGACCATCCTGGCCAACACGGTGAAACCCCGTCTCTATTAAAAATACAAAAAAATTAGGCGGGCGTGGTGGTGCGTGCCTGTGGTCCCAGCTATGCAGGAGGCTGAGGCGGAAGATCGCTTGAACCCAGGAGGCAGAGATTGCAGTGAGCCGAGATTGCGCCACTGCACTCCCGCCTGGCGACAGAGCAAGACTCCGTCTCCAAAAAAAAAAAAAAAAAAAAAAAAAAACCAATTTGCATATATCAGTTGAAAGTGTACAAAGCGAAAATCTGTGAAAGGGGACAGATAAGTAACATTTTCCTTTTTATCTCAAAATTGCATATCTCCAAAGTGTTGATGTTACAGTACTGTTTTATAATAAGGTTGTTTCTTAAAATAGATTAAGTAAACAAGTCTTTTAAAAAATGATAATCAGTACTGACCACATAGGTCTTAACATCTTTACAATGTGTTTCTCTACTGGCTGGCATTCAGTAGCAATTTTACCATATGTTATTTTATATGCTTAGTGTGTGTGTATAGTATTGAATTATTCCTTCTCATCTTGTCATTCTTCATAATTGCTGGTTATTTTTGATGGTCTTCTTCATAGACAGTAGTGTTCTTTGTAGCTCTGGGGACTCATGACCAAAGAATGGGGCTTCAGAGAGAAGAAATTTCTAAAGATTTTCATTCATTTGTTAAAAATCAGATCTCATAAGCATCTGCACTTTTTTCTTTGAAAATCTCTTCCCAGGTCTACATCCATTTCCCCAGGGCTATGTTATTGTTGAAATATCTAGATACACCTTAGCTCATTTTCAGAATCACTCATTGGCCCTTACTGACAAGACTACCATACTTTTTCTTTGGAGTATTAAGGAAGTGATAATATTATACAATATACACTTGAAAAAGATGTTGGCCGGACACAGTGGCTCACACCTGTAATCCCAGCACTTTGGGAGGCGGGTGGGCAGATCACGAGGTCAAGAGATCGAGACCATCCTGGCCAACATGGTGAAACCCTGTCTCTATTAAAAATACAAAAATTAGCTGGGCATGGTGGTGCACGCCTGTAGTCCCAGCTACTCAGGAGGCTGAGGCAGGAGAATTGCTTGAACCCGAGAGGCGGAGGTTGCAGTGAGCCGAGATCACGCCACTATACTCCAGCCTGGCTCCTGGTGATGGAGCAGAAATCTGTCTAAAAAAAAAAAAAAAAAAAGCAAAGAAAAAGATGTTAACATATTTGGAAGACTATGATGGAAGGAGAGGGACTGAAGCAGGACTCAAAGGAATGACTGGAAAGTTTGGGTTTGAGTCTCACCTCTTCTATGTGTGTGCCTCTGTGACACCGGAAAAACTACTTTTATCTTTGAAGTTTAGTTTACTGAGGGTAATGTAATAATTCTTAGGATTGCTTGAGATCCCAGGTGATAATCCATATTAAGTAAAGTTTGGCTATTACTTTTCTTTTAAGTTAATACTACATTGCATCTCTGGGAAACAGTCATTTCTCTAATTGTCAGAACTTATGGGAAGGCAGAGACTTCTTTCAGGCTGTTTCTTTGAGTCTGAAAAAGTATTTGAGATAACAGTTTTTAAATGTAGGATTTATTATATTCTAAGTATGGGGAGGCCAACAGATCAAAAAAGATTGCCATTTGAAAGATAGTTTATTGCTCACAGTTCCCAAGGAAGGAAACATGACATGCTGTGCACAGCCACACGGGAAAGCATCTGGGTCAATCAGAAGTTAGAAGGAGTGAAGGGGAAATGACAAGGGCCTTTATTATCGTTTTTATGGGAAGAAATGCGAGAAGGCTAGGAGGGTAAGGAGGCTTAGGATTGGCTGGTTTTGATAATTTCAGTAGGGTCTGGGGCAGAGGAGCTGTCCCTTGTTGTCTGGAACCTGGCTCTGGGTTGAGTAGGGCTGGGTGATAGCCCAGAATGTGATAGTCCAGTAAGGAGATAGTTGGGGGACTCTGAATTGGTTGGTTTGCATATAAAAGCTATACTAGCAGGTGAGTTCATTACTATCTCTAGGAATTGGCTGTCTCTAGGAGGGAGGGGCAATCTCTCCAGGGTAAGCAAAGCCCCAAATGTCAAAGCATTAGAAATACGTAGATAGTAAAATAGCTCTGACATCCACTTGTCTTGGAGTTCCTCTCCTACCTCACCTATTGGGTCATGCCAGAAGGAAAGGCTACCTTCCTCAGGCCCATCTTAATACACATACACCTTGAGCAGCCAGGGGTAGGATGAGGGCTATGTAGCATATTGAGAGAGGGAGAGCAGTTTATTTATACACTCACTCATTCAGTCATTTAAATATGTATTAAACAACTGTAAGTGTACCAGGGAAAACTGCCCCCTGAGAGAGAGAGAGCACTCGGTGATGATTGGATGATGAGCTGTAGAATAGAGACATTTCAGTTGTAGTGACAACGGGCAACATGGAAGCCACCAGAATGGTTCTGGGCGATGGACAGAATGTAGCCAAATAGGGAAAGCAATACACAGGGAAGAGGTGTGTTGTGGAGGGGTCTGGGCAGGAGGCTGGCCATGGGCTGAGGGGGGCCCACAGCCAGGGGAGGAAAAGCCACGAAGGAAACAGTCCACAACCATCATGAGCAAACAATCGTGAAAAAAATTCACAATTGAATTTGGAACCATCATTTCACCTTTCTGAAAATATCTTGTTTTCTAAACAGAGAAAAGTAAGACAGGAAGTGGGATGGATCTGATCCCACTTCCCCTAATTGCAGAAACCTTACATGAAGAGACCTAGAGAACAGGAAAAGGAGGAAGTTAAACACCAACACCTTTTGAGTGTTGAACCTTTGGAGAAAAGGTACTCTGGAAATCAAAGAAGCAAGTGAATTTTAAAATCAGACCTCTGCAAGTTTGAAGGCGATTCACCCTCCTTCAAAACACTTCTAAGATAGGTCTCTCTTATCTTTCTGTTCTGGAACAAGGAGTCATTGTTTTTGTGTGCTTGACAGTGAAATATCTGAGTCATACTAAGGATGGAAGGATATGGGTGAGTAAAGGATGAGGGCATTAAGCCACTGCTATAGGTTATGAAAAGTTGTGTGGAATCCAGGCTTTAATGTTTAATTATCCAAACAATTGCACTAAATCTTAATAGCAGAATTTAATTTCTACATTAGCCCACGGGTCTTAAAATGGTAATATGGTGTTAGCCTACAATTAAGGATATAAAAATAGAGCATGTTTGACATAATTCAAACTGCGGTGAAGTAACAATTTTGAAATTAACATTCTATTACAAGTCATGTTTTCCAAGAAGCCTCTGCAACTAAGTTCCATTACAAGGAGTTTATTGAGGAGTGTGTTAGGATCTGTGCAGAAATAAAGAAAGTAGCATTCATGGAAATATAAGTTAGGCTGTGACGAAGTCACAAGGAAGGCTTAGATTGTCCCATGTGGATATTTGGTGCTGAGGTTTCCTTGTAGAGTGCCCCAGATTGGAGAATGAGAGCCAGGCCTTCATACCTCAACATCGAACACTTGATGATGCAAGCTGCACGTAGGAAAGGTGCATGCCTGTGAGCAAGATGGTTCATTTGAGCACAGGGAGATTTCTGGGCTGGTTGGTGGGTAGGATTCAGCTCAAAGCTCTTAGCTGTCAACATACCCAGAGATGGGAGAAGCTAATGACTTTGGGGTGATCTGGGTGGCTCACCACAGCATCCATTACACATGCCTAGAACAGTATCTTCTTTCATACCACTGCAGTTGTTGCACCAACGCTATGCAAAAGAATAAGGAAAGGATGCATTCATTTTATCAAATAAAAATTGTGTAGCACCCTCATTACGTTTGTGCTGGGGAAGAACATGTCTATGTTGTCTTCACTAAAAGGGGCAGGCTTCACTAATCCTGCCAGGGGCAGTAAAATGTATTCACTTTACAATTATTCACTCATTCATTCCTTCACCAAGCATTTATTGAGTGCCTGCTAAGAGATAAAGCTGTATCAGGAAATAGATCTGGCCAGGTTCAGTGGTTCACACCAGTAATCCTAATATTTTGGGAGGCTTAGGTGGACGGAACCCTTGAGGCCAAAGAGTTCAAGACTAGCCAGAGCAACATAATGAGACTTTATCTCTGCAAATATATACCAGGATATGGTGTGGTGGCATGTGCCTGCAGTCCTGGCTACTCAGGAGGTTAAGGTGGGAGGGTTCCTTGAGCCCAGGAGGTCAAGGAAATACATCAGACTCACAAAGCATCATGTTGACTTCACATCTTCTCCTCTCCAGCCATCTGGTTCCCTAGTGTAAGATAAATATGAAGTTCACCGGGAACTTGAGGAATGGGAATTTCTAATGTACTTAGTAGATAGCCAAATATTTAAATGATAATGTTAATGATGTAATGATGATGATGATGATGATGTAACAGGAGTGAGCAAAAAAAGTTAGATTTAACTCCAAATTCTGACCTTAATTCTTATTTATGCCAGCTAAATTTCACAGAGCTGATCTTATTTGTTGTTAAATATCTCTTGCCTTTATGTCCAGAGTTGATCATGCCTTACCTTCCTGTTTTCATTTCCTGCTCCTCACTCCTTCAGCCACACCCTCCTTTTTGCTAATAGTTGCACATCCATCCTTCACTATTTTACCAGGTCCATTCTTTACTACTTTCCTACTGGTTCATGGCCTCTATCTCCACTTCATAATAACAGGGCTGAGAACAAAGGAAAGGAAGTATCTGGAAGGAGGCGGATACACACTGAACAGTATGTTGAAAGTTCAGGCTCTGTGTTGCAATCTCTACCAAGTACACCTTGACCATCAGGTCCCATTAGTCCCAAAGGGCACTGCTTTGAGACCTACATATCCTTTACTCCACCACATTTTGGCAAACATGTCACAGAATGAAAATGGAAAAGAACGATTACTTGTGATCTAACTCCTCAGACCTGCAGCCTCTCTTGGATTGACTCATTCTCATCACTCCACACTCTTTTTAACACCACGAATAATATAGCAAGCCTGAAGAAGGGAAGAGGCTAAGTCAGCCACAAGTGGTAATGGTAGGTGTTCATTGGAAGGCAGGGTGGTTTGTGGTAGGATGTTTACATAATTGTGAAATATAAGAATGGTGGGGATGATAATATGATGTTGCTTTGTAAGGTGGGAGCTAATGGGTCAGAGAATCACTGCTCTGTTGAAGCCAGCTGATGTTTAGGAAAGAACGGTAGTCAATATGGTTAAAGCAAGAGATACTTATGCAAGCCAGACAAAGTGTTAAAATGGCAATTTCCTAAAGGCTATCTATAGTTTGAGAACTGTCATCAACTTATGACCCTCTAGTTCCTCCACTTTCTCATTTTCCAATTTTCTAAGTTGCAAAATATTCAAGTTCCTCAAAGTTTCCTCAAGAAGATTCACCATTTCTGTCTGTGTGATTCTGATTACAACTTTGTATCTTAACGTAGCCATTTCTGGAAAGCTCATGTCACATAACACAATTTCTACATGGCTCTCAAAATGTCTACTTGTAAATTCAATGTTATCAAATCCTACGCAGAGATGGAAATTTTAGGAATGAATTTAAAAGGACTTTGTCACTTGAAAACTATTGAATAAATGAGGAAAGCTGTGATAAACATCAAGCAGGCTCTTAAAAGAAATGTATTTGGAAGAAGCCATTATTAGTTATGATTCTTAGTCACCAAAAACAGAATAGAATCCAAACCACAGCAAAGGCTATTTTGTTCATAGAGCTAATATTAATTTCTCATCCTCCTCTACAAATTCCTATGTTTCTGTAGAAGACACATCCCTTAAATAAAGATACTAAAAAATCTTTTGAGATAGGTTTTATTTTATTTTATTACTATAGAGAGATTGAGCCTCTAAGATCTGAACAAAGTGGTCACAGTTGTATGAAAGGGAAGAAATTTCAAAGTAATGGAGAAATTTCCTAAGGATAAAGTCACTTCTCCAAGCAGCCATTGTCTTCACCAGTTGTGGTGCTTGGCATTCAAAGGACTGTTAGTGTTTGGTCTAGTCGAAACATCTAGTCTTTTGCAATCTGCCATTGGAAAATGATTGTGCACTGGAAGAGTCAAGGAAGGAGTATCATTCATCATGAAGGGACCTGTGAAAGAATTTGTCTCTTTAGGCCTGAAGAATTAAATTTTAAAACAATGAGTCTTAGAAATGAAGTGACTGTTCTGGTTCCAAATGTTGTACATCTTCCAGATTAGCCCAACGTGTTGAAGCAAATTTACCAGAAGCACCTTTTGTGAAAATGAACATTTTCAAAATGTGTTTTGTATTTATTTACTGTACAACTTCACTACATTTCAGTATTCATTTACTGTACAACTTTCCATTGTACATTTCAGGATTCATCTACTGTTACAATTTATCTAATAATAGCTGTAACGTAGAACTCCTGGGCTCAAGCAATCCTCCCGCCTCAGCCTCCTGAGTAGCTGGGACTACAGGCGCTTGCCATCACATCCAGCTCAAATTAACTTTCCGTCTCCTTAAAAGTATATTGTAAGGGCTAAGCAAGATGACGAATGGAAAGCATTCTGAAATGTAAAAGTATACATTGACTCTAGCCTGGACTCAGACACTCCTTCAACGCTGCTTACATACACACCTACCTGCACCTAAATGCTGAATCACTACTGAAGGCAGCCTAAAATGGCTAAGAAGGAGAGGGGAAGCTGGATCATCTCGAAACACAGAGTCTACCAATTAATAAAGAGTTGACTGTGAATCTATGCTCAACTGTGCACAAATTGAATTATTGCCACATTTATGTTCCCAACCCACAGGAGCCAAAACTAAATCTCCCCATTTGTAGGTACTGTCTGGTAATTTAGTGATACATTGCTTTAATCTATGGCTGTGAACAGGGAGGCAAAAACATCTAACTTCTCTGAGACTCAGTTTTCTCCACACAGAGTTATGGAGGAAAATGCCTTAAGGGTCCTTCCTAACTCTAACATCTTGAGTTTTGAAAATTGACGGAAAAGGAGGTCAGAACCGATGGACTAACTAGTTCATGTCCCAGGCACCATGCCAGACATTTTGCCTCTCTGTTGTCTCCTCAAAATGAAAATAACTTCAGTTCAGTTAAGGCCAACGCAGTCTTAATCTACTGCTGGTTTGTAAATCAGTCACTCGCCCCAACTCAAGAGCAGCTGATTCTATTTCTGTCTGATTTTCTGTGCCAAAACTCAGCCCCCAGTTTGTTTGGTTTTAATAAATTTATTCTGTTGTTGCGGACATTGTGTAAAATGGAAAAAACAAGTCTAGACTGGTTTTCGTTCAGGAAGTTAGGGCAGGGTCTCTTTATTAAAAATAAACATGCTCCTGCTTGCTTCCTTTTCACTCTTTTCTCACACATTTGTTCCCAAAAGCCCTTGGAATCCAGGATTACAACATGTAATAATTGCCCCAGATCTCTGTACTACACCTGACCCCTTCCTGAATAATGAAGCTGAGAATACAGGAAGTTCTTAAAGGCACAATACAAGTTGTATGTGACAAAAAACTGATGACCTGACAACCACTCTGATAGGATCTTTTGGCTTCCTATAATAAAAGTTGGCACAATTATCCCAGCGAATGAGGCACATTTTTTCAACTGAATCTTGCATTCCTTGTGTTTTGGCATCACTACCTTTCTAATTTTAATTAAAGATGGTGGCCTATAACCCTTCCTGTCCCACAGAAACAGGAAAGTTTCGTTATTCCCCTCGCAGGACATGCGATGGGGGTGTGGCTCGCTTCTTCAGTGTCCCGCTGCTCAGACCTCTAGGGAAGCATCAGACGGGCAGGTTGTGGGGCTCCGACCCCATGGCAGTGTCTAGGAGTGAAAGTTTACAGCTCTTGAAGCCCCAGTGGGCGTGTGTTCGAGTGCTCTTTTAGTTTAACCATCCATAGTTGGCTTCCATTAGTCAGCTCAATTAGACCCTCTACCTTCTCACAAGGACAGAGGGCTTTCTGTATCCCAGGTTCTTGCCTTGGTGTATGAGAAGAATCAGATCAAACCTAGGCTCGGAGAATGAGTCCAAGGTTTTATGGAGTGGAAGTAGCTCTCTGCAGAAGGGGGAGCCAGCACGGAGATGATTTTCCCCTGGATTCAGGGGATCGGCAGCCTGGGCTCTCCTCCAACTGTCCCAGCCAAACTCTACATAGTTCTGCTTCTGCCTGTGGTGGCCTGCCGATGGGCCAGTGCCTGGCAGTGCGTTCTTCTCGACATCCAGCTGCCTTTGAGTCTGCCTGCTAGGGTCTTGGAGTTTTTTATCAGCACAGGACGGCGGCGTGGCAGGCCAGGGTGGTCTTGGGAAATGCAGTGCTTGGGCAGGAAATGCCTGTCCTCACCTAGGTCCATGGGGGTGGAGCCCTGGCCAGGGAACACGCCCTCCTCTACCCAGCACTTCCATATCACCAATAGGGTATTCGATGCTATAACTCAACCCAGGGTAGAGTTTGTTTTCACCCCTTGTCTTTTCACCTTTGGGGTTTTCCTTTTTCTGGTGGGTCTGCCTCTCTCTTTTCCTCTCAGAGGCTGTTGTGAAGTGCCATTAAAACACAAAAGTTTCTGATTAGTGAAGGACACAAGTGGCCTGCAAGAAGAAATACATTAATGAATATTTATTGTTCTTCTGCAAACATTTGGAAGGACATAGTGTGGCAGTTAAGTGCAAAGGCTCTGATTTACTAATCATGTGAATTTTCACAAGCCTCCTCATTTCTCTGTGCTTCGGTTTCTGCAGTGTAAAGTGCAAACGGTAGCAGAACTAACCTTATAGTCTTATTGTGAAGATTTAAATAAACAGCTCGAGTTAAGCACCTGGAAGGTGACTTGGCACAGAGTGTCAGTTATTACACTCAAGGAACATCCCGAAGTTCTCAGAGGTCACAGACTTCTCAAGCTATGTTTTTTCTTTGTTTCTGGTCTGTGCTAAGGCACTAGTTGTTCATTCTACCTAGAATATACTCCCTGCCTTCCCTGACTGGCAGCCTGCTATCAGCCATCAAATGGGTCTCTCTGGAACCTTCCTCATGCTCCTGGGCTCCCCTAACACATGGTAATACACCTGACTAATACAGAATTAATCACATCTTATTACTAACATTAATTTCTATATTTGTCTACTTTTTGTAAAAAAGCATGTAACACATATTGGGAACTCAATATCATTTAAATATCTGTAAGATACATCCAAATGCTAGTTCCCAATAGTTTCTTTCCACCACCCTGTTCATGCTGATCTGAAAATGTGTGAACACATGACAGTGAGCAGCCAGAAAGCACAGAGCTATCTGGGACATGAGGAAGGTCTTTGAGCACAGAGCTAGGGGACAGCAAGTGGGGACTTGAGCCTCAGGAACAGAACTGAGCAATTCAGGAGACGCCACAGAGTTTATCTTTTCAGTTTCAAAACTTAGTTTACTTACCTTCAAGAATGAATTTGTCATAGCCTATTGGTTTTCTCCCCTAAGAAAGTGTGTGTGTGTGTGTGTGTGTGTGTGCTTCCCTAGGAAACAACCATACCTGGAAAGGTTTCTGTGAAAATCAGAAATAGCATAGGTAAAGTAATTAGGCATTTAATAAATAATAGATATTCTCATTGTTATTAGCCTAACCAAGTATATACAAATAGGCCGGCCCCCTCTGGGCAAATTAACTTTTTGGAATTTAGCTAGTTAACTAAAGAGACTTTGGGAAATTGTAAGCTTAGGTTAGACCAAGGCATTTACTTATATAAGTAAATAAAATAAGAATATAAAATTTTTAAATAAATGAATGCTTTCATAATGAATAAGAATATAGTAATGGATAAGAAATGACTAACAAACAGGACCAAGAATTTAAAAGCAAAGAGAAGACACATAACAAAAACAAAGAAACTAAAGCTTTTTTCCCTTGTGAAATGACAAGGCACAAAATAGTGGTTTCAGTAACTCCCTCTATCTCTTTCCTCTCCTCTTACTGGCTCCTAGCTAGTCTGGCTCTGGGGATGATCACAGAAGCCCTAGGAGGTAAAGAACATAAACTGTGTAACCAACAATTTAGATTAATCAAATCAACACATATTTAAGGCAGTGTGGAGTCATGGAGAGAGTTCAGATCTGAGTTCTGATTGCAACCCCAGCATTTATTGGTTCTATCTCTGAGCAGATTAGCCTTTCTAAGCCTAAAACCGAGATAACATTCATACCTGGAAAGGTTTCTGTGAATATTAGAAATAATATATAGGTAAAGTGATTATGCATTTAATAAATAATAGATATTCTCATTGTTATTGGCCTAACCAAGTACATAAAGCAATGCAAATAAAACATGGTTCCTAAATTTGAGCAAGTGCATAGCAATAAACATGTGATGCATTAAATTTAAAAATATGACTAAAACACCTTAGGTAACTGTTTCCTGAAAATGCATCAGAAATTTTTCAAAAGCAAAAGAAGAGAAAAATTCTTTAAACTTTCTGGGGGAAGGGGGCAAAATGCTTAAAACATATAAAAGTTTGCAAAATTTGCCTCCCAAAACACTCTATAATGACTTGGCATTTTATTAGAAAATTGATTTTTACCCAGATATTTCTCAGGCTAATTAAACACTGTATTAGTGGTCACATGTCCACAGAAAACAGAATTGATACTGGCAGGGAAGGTGGGAAAAGGCATTCCAAAAGAACGGAGTGGTGTAACACAAAGGGACCCAGGTGTCTGAAATGATCCTAAGCTGTTAATCACATCCCCCACAGCTGCCCAGCCCCACTGGAAGAAACTCCTGACACCCTTGTTTATTCAGAGCTACCTTTTGGACATTTTTCCATTTTCTTATAACCTTGCACTAGGTCTAGAGGCCTGTTACTGATCTCAGCTCTCGACTTCCTGCTGCATTTCCCATCTACAGTCTCACACTCTGAGATCCAACATATAATGTTGTTTCCATGGTTCTGTCCCTTGGTCCCCTTCCTTGATAACAATTTTAACTTGCCTCTTACATTGTATCTGTTTCTGGTCCCTCCAGAGAACTAAGCCTGATCCCACGAGACTATTAGGACTCGGGTTCATGTTGAATCCATGGTTCCCCAAAGAGAGAATGGAAAAAGACATGGAAAATACAAGATATTTGTAAATTAATTTGCCCAAAGCAGAGTATTTGGGAAGCTGAGTGGTTAAAAACATTGGCAAGATTTTTTGCAAAATTACAGAGTTCTTTCCACATTGCTGCTCTCATGAAATACTTTGTGTTTGCCAAATTATATTAGCTGAGAAGGCCCATGGCCCACCAAAGGCTAAGTGACAGCCTGAAGCTGCGGATCTGAGGTTATTCCAGGTCACTGAACTGCCTATGTAGCCAAAGTCAGCCTCCAGGGTGAAAAGGGCTTTCTGTTGTCTGCTTAAACAGGAGTACAAAAGTATTTATGGCTACAGTCATGTTTCTGACAACAAACCCAATTATAAGCCAACATTAAGGAAGTGACTTAGTAATGCTTTTAGTGTGACTTGGTCAAACAACAAATATGTATTGATCGCCTACTCTGTGCAAATCAACCCAATGGATTTATGTGGTTTAAACTCTCTCAATATAACTCAATTTTGTTGATATTGTGCAATATATTGTTTGGTCTTACTACTGTAACTAACGAAAGAGTGAAAAAAAGAATAAGCAAAGGGAAATAATGGTCATTTGCTCCTAAAGACTCATTTCTTTCATCTATCCCTGAGTACAAAACAGTTGGTTCTATGGTGGAAGATAGGTGGGACCCATTTAGGGAAAAGGGTATTGCCATTCATTTTGAAAAAATAAATCTAAATGTTTTATTTGCATGGGCTGGTGACTCTCAAATTTGTATTTCCAATTAAGATTAAACACAGAACTCCTACTGCTTACTCTGTCTTTCTATCTAGATCTCACAAAAACATCTCAACTCATGATACTGGCTTATATTTCTCCCTACAAACTGTGAACTGCTCCAGATTAGCACCAGATGTGCGATCCAGAACAAAGGATCCATGCTTGACACCAGACCCTTACTTCTGCATTTGTTGGCTCACCACTACCTTCTAAAGAATTTTCATATCTGTCTTCCTCTTTCTTCCCCTTCCACCTCATCTCGGTTTAGGCCATCACCATCATCTCTTACCTGAGCTGCCGCAACATCCGAATCCTAGCTGATCTCCCTGCATTAACTCTTAGCATCCTCTAATCACATCTCCACAGTGCTGCCAGATTCATTTATGAAAAAACACAATCGGATTGGGTGGCTCTTCTCCTTCTGAAAGTTCTTAATCATTTCCAATCACGTTAAGATCTTTTTAAAAAAGGATTTATTTTGCATTTTTACATGGACCTGCCTAAATCCCCTGCCTCATCTTGTGTCTTTTAATACTTCAAGCCTTATTCCACCTTACAACTTACATAATTACTGTTCCTTCAGGCTGGAAGACCTTTTCTCTTTCCGGTCTTCTCCTTTTATCCAGTTAACTCTCATTTATACTTCGAATTGCAGATCAAACATTCTTTTTAAGAAAATTTTTTTCTAACCCCTAAACTAAGTCAGGATCCTCTGTCATGTACTTTCCTAACTCTCTGTTCTTTTCCTTCCTTAACTTTAACGAAGTTCATAATGACACATTTTTATGATTATTTCATTCCACAAAACTGTGTCCCAGCAGGGTAGAGATCTACCCCTCTTGAGTTCATTAACACAGTACACCACACAAATGAACATCTATTGGGGGTGGGCAGGGTGAGCTAATCCAGACAAACATCTTAATAATAACAAATGAACTGAAGATTATGTGGAATCAGTGCAGACCCTCAAAGTAATTCCTCTAATGTTTCTGCTTCCTCCTAGCATCTGCCACTACCTCATATGAAATTATTTACTTATTTTACTAGTTTAGTGTTTGTCTCCTCTATTAAGCTGATCTCAGATTTTTGAAACAGCATTTGAAGAAATGAGAAAATCATGAAAAAGAATCTTCAAAGTATGCGGGAAATCAAGTTTCAAACTAAAATTGTATTTCTAAGTAAACTATCATTTCAGAGGAAGGACAAAGTAAGTCTATTTTTAGACAACTCTTGTGATTGCTTACCACTCACAAACCCCTGGTGATAGAAGCTTTACTTCAGAAAATTGTACAGATAGAAAAAAAAAATTTAATGCAAGGAGATTGTAAGCATTCATGTAAATCAAAGCACACAATGACTGTATAAAGTATTAAGGGTAACAGTGAGTAATTATGGGAGTGCTTTAATTGTCATTAAAACATTTAAACTTTCTTCTTTTGCTCAAGAGATATGTAGAAGTACTGATTAATTTTTTATTGTGCTAAGAAAATATAGATGTTAGTAATTCAAAGAAACTCTCTTAAAAAATTAGATAAGCTGGGTGTGGTGGTATTCACCTGTTATCCCAGTACTCAGGAGGCTAAGGTGGGAGAATCCCTTGACGCTAGGATTGCAAAGCTGCAGTGAGCTATGATCATCATATTTAATATGAAACAATATTTAATATATTTTCAAAATTTAAAGATTTCTGTTTTATATAAACTGTACTAGATAATAGAAAAAAGAAGAAATCCTTTGCAACTCATAAAGCTAGCATAATTTTTCTATCAAAATAGGCCAAGAATAGTATAATAAAAGAAATTTATTTTAAAACTTGCCATATCTTTTATCTTAAATGTTTCTCTTGGAGACCACCCCACTTAAATGGTGAGTTTGGCCCATTTACATTAATTAGAATTGTCACTATATTAGAACTACTTTCTACTTTTTACATAAATGATTAAAGTTTTCTTATGTACTTATAATTATTGTTTACAAGACTTTCTATCCCTCTCTAAAGTAAAATTTTCTCAAGGAAAGATATCAGCCCTAACAGTATCGCATACAATTGACAGTCTGTGTTTGTAGAATAAATGAGCAAATGAATAAAATATTATGATTATGCTCAGAAATTCCTATCACTGATACGTTAACTTGTTTTTATAAATTCAGTTTAGCAAATAACTATTAAGTGCTTACTATTTGCCAGGCAATGTAGCATGTGTTATATTGGAATACAATTATGAGTTGAACATAATCTTCACTCTTTAGATATCTATACTCTAATATAACTGATATATACACAAACATATAGATATGCACACAGAGAACTATTTTAAGTCAGGTAAAGTCCAAGGCATGAAAGCCGCTAGTGTCCCTTTGGACAAAATCAGTTGACACCTCTGAGCCTCCATTTCCCCGACAGAACTTTATAAAACTAAATTATATTATTGATATCAAGATAATAGTTTAAAGTATATTTTATATTCACACGCTTGCGTGAATTTTTATTATGGATTTGCTTAGTTGTTTGCATACGTTTTATTCCCAGTCCTCTTCAAAGACACCTATATGAGTAGTAGAAATTGCCTTCTTCTATGCATGTATTTTGTTTTTTAAAGGTTGGTGCATGCTATCAGTAAATGTTTTCCTTTAAGGCATCATTTAGGCCCTAGATAGTTTAAATAATATGCTGTGATCTATATAAATTTATTTAGAGAATCACTGAAGTGTTTTAATATCTTTTTCTTTCTTGGTCTTTTCTTTCAGGGCACTTGAAACACCTTAGGGTTCTTTAACTACCATGTATTCGAGCAATTAATTCTAATCTTACACCATATGGAAACCATTTCTACCAGTCAGCCCTGCCAAACCTATTCATGGCAGCCTATGTTGTTGCTATCTTTTTGTGCAACAGAAAGACACTCTGGCAAGATGAGCAGTGAGTCAGATATTTTGCTTATCTTTAAACCTACACAGGAAAAATCCCAGCCAGATAAACTGTGTCTGGCCCTAGAAGGGGTGAGTCCAGCTCTGAAGCACACTTCAGAGATCAAATGTAGGTGCTGAGAAATCCAAGCAAAATTGCCAGATTAGTTATGGTCAGAACTGACCTCCAGTTGTTCCAGGAACATTTTTTTTTTTTGCACCATTGTCCATTTGATTTATTTCTGGCAACAAAATACTAAGTGTTGAAACACTGCTGTTCTCGAGAGTCCATGGTATAGCGATCAGCCAGTATTTGTATCAGAGTTCGTAGTCCTTCCCAAGAATCACTGGCTTTGAAACACATATCCCCAGAAATCCTCTACCTCTTGCTGCTGACCTTGTGAGAAAGATCATATGGCATCGTCATCTGAGGATGAGAAGAAAGTACTGAAAAGTATTCCAATAAATACAGCACAACTTCTCGGAAAACGAAAAATGATACAAAATTTTCTTCCTTTCAGCTATTTGGTAAATGTTCTGCAAACATATAAAGTTTTCAGAGACAAATCTTGGAATAGCTATACTCTTTTTCACAAATTAACTTTTTGTTTATTACTTATAGATAATACAGTCATATTTTTCCTTTTCAAACTAAAAATTGTGCTTAGTTTTAAGCAATCTGGCCTAGATAAGAGACTTGTTTTGATGGACCGGAAAAAAAAATGGAGAAAACAAAGAAATAAAACACTACTTAATAAATATTAGTTATTCCTATTACTACAATGAAAAAGTTATTAGATCATTTAATTCTGTCCCTTGGCAATCTTTCAAATATTCTTATTTTCATTTAACTTCTAATATTTATAACTTCGTTTGGTGCTATAACTGGGGTCAGCTTCTTTACACAATTTTACATGGCATGCACAAGTCCACTCCAGTAAATCAACATGTGAAAACACAGATGCAAAGAAAAGCATGTGAGGGGACACTTTATGTCCTTTATATCCAAATACAGTAATGGAATTTTCTTATCTTGTCCTTCCAGAGGAATTTTTGCTATTCAAGTCATTTCACTAAGATTTTTCTTTAAAAAGAGTAAACTTTTACATGTATTTATGTCATAATTTAATTTTATGACAGTATCTGGAAACTTCTTAGGAATATTGCTATTTCATAAAAAGGATAATCATTTAATTTAGTAGTTGGATTACTGCATAAGTCAAGGGTAACAAATAATAGTAAAATAGCATTTTTCTTTTATTTGACATACAATGTAGTTATTTAGTATTTCAAATTACAGCAATATCCTGTCTTCACAAAAGGCAGAGGTGTTTCAGTTAAAGTTCTTAGACTGCCGTAGTGAATTGTTAAAGGTAACTTCATCGAGCTTTTGTGGTGTCTAAACACTGCACTGGATTTGCAGGATCAGCTCAGTTCAAGAAACACAAATGAGCACTTACTGTGTGTCAGATGATGTGTAAGAAATAGAGAATACAAAGATGAAAAAGATACAATCCCTGACATCCCTTGTGGAGCTTAAAATTATGTATTGAAATCCAGTAAGATCGATGAAAAAGTATCATGACTAGTATGAGAAAACTGAGGTATCTAACTATAAATGCAATTCAGCAAGAGAATTCCTTGTTCTTTCAGCAAGAAGTCTTTCCAGAGATGACAGTTTCCTAGACAATGAGTCATAATCCTTTGGGTAAATGGATATGGGGTGAGGAAGAAGAGGAGACATGAATAGCTGGGAGGAGTGTGTGCACAAGATGGGGCACAGAAATGCCTGTAATTCAAAAAAAAGAAAGCATGTACTACTAAAGAGATAAAAGTGCTAAGGGAGTTTTTGAAGGAAGGAAAAATAACACTTGGTTGAGAAGCTTAAGCAAGACATCATATGGCAGGTAGTATTTGAGCTAAGCCTTAAAAGATACCCAATGTTCCTATAGACAGAGACAGGGAAGCAGAAAAAGAGGATACCATGAAATGAGCAAACGTGTGATAGCAAACACTGAAGGATGTGTCAGGAACAAGTTGCTCAGTTTGGCTAAAGGATTGGTTACATGAAGGGAAATAGTGAAAGAAATTAATGGGAAAGACAGCTAGGCAGTAACAATGAATGAACACCTACTGCATTACATACACCTGCTGGGTATTTTACAGACTTTCCCATTAAATATTTACAACAATTTACAAAAGAATTATCACTCACATGTTACGGTGAAAAACATGACTTATTCAGGGTCACACAGTTAGTTAGACACTATCATAAGAAGAAGAATAGCTACTTTCATGGAATGTTTACTATATGCCAGCACTGGGCTAGCCAGGTCCTCACATGAATTATCTCGTTTAATCCTCACTACAACTCTATAATCGACTTTCCATTATTGCCCACATTCTATTGGATGAAGAAAATGAGGATTTGAAAGACAGCAGAGATCATTCAGTGACAAATGGAGTGGGATTCACATGTTCTTTTCCATTCTCTCATTATGACACCAGAGAATTTAGGATGCATGTGAGAAGGATGTCAGCCTAATTCAGTAAGCAATGAGAAGCTGTTGTGTGTTTTAATAAAGGATGACTAGGAGCCAGAGGATAAGCTCAAAGAACTCACTGTCTGGTGGAGGAGCAAGGCAAACAAGCATTCATGTTGAACTCTCATCCTTCCTAATCCCACAGCCCAGCCCATATCCATTCATCTGCCCTCCTATTGCTATTCCAAAAGAGAGTAAGACCAAAAATTATATCTTGTTCCCTTCAACTTATTGTCTCTTCCTTTTGATTCTACTCTTTCTCCTACTGGTTTATGGCTTACCAAAAGACAAAGAACCCCAGTGAAAACTCCTTTCATCCTGTCAACAAAATAAAAGTCTCTTTCAAAATTCCATAGATGGCACTAAAAAAATAATACGGGATTATGAGAAAACAGAAAACACAAAGAATGATAGATTAGAAGAATTGGAGTCAGAGCAAAGTCCCCGAGATTCAGACAAGCTCTGGTTACAGGGCCCCTTAAATAAACTCTAGCAGGCAGGGCTGAAATAGATTTCCACAGTCAATGCAGACAACATCTCACTGCATTTTTCTACCATCACAATCTTATCAGGGAGAAATCAGATGTGGAAACAATCTCTTATTCCACAGCCTGTTCACTTCTTAGCTTAATCAGCAAAGATATTCCCTGTGCTGTGCTCTTTCTCTCATGTTAACCTGTAAATTTTTCCTTTGTGTCCTGTCTAAACTTCCTTTTCTGAATTTCATCCCATTTCCATGGTTTGCAATGACTAGGCAATGAGACAAAGGAGAGGAGTTGCTGAGTTGCTGAAAGGAGGGTTTTCTCATACTGACCAAATCCTGGCTAAAAAGATTGACTTTCTTCTAAGGATTTCAAAGCACATCAGCATCCAGCTCGAATGAATGAAGATATTTGACTACAACTGGGAAACAACAGCAGATAGGGCCTATTGGCAGCCAGTTATTTGAATGAAGCTTTTGAAAGGCATCTTGCTAGTGGTTTGTCAGCTGAGGGGGTGGACATCTAAACACCAATCAGCCCTAGAAACACTTACAAAATTGCATTAAGAACAAAGTGTTCCTTCACACACTGAATTATATAATTTCTCTATCGTGTTTATTCATTTCAAGGATGAAATAATTTAGAAGCACAAAATTATACAGGTCTATTCCAACTCTTCTGTTTAAACAGGCAATTGCTCAACAGTCACGCAGCCATTGGGTGGCAGTGTCAGAACTACACTGAGCTTCAGCCAGTTCCCCAGTTCCCACTGGACAAGTCCTGCTGATTCAGTCCCTTTCATGTTTTGCATTCTCTCCTCTGCTTTAGTTTCAGCAGTCTGTTCCCTCATTACTGGGAAAAGTGGAAGTAACACTAGACCAGTGTAGTTGAGCCCATCTGAAATAATATTGTGTGTGTGTGTGTGTGTGTGTGTGTGTGTGTGTGTGTGTACTCCATGGCATTCCATGTAGGCCATTAAGCTAGGAGCTCTGCAGGTATTGCCTTATTTAATTCATCTAACAGTCCTCTGAGTTAGAGTCCTCTAACATTTAGTGAGCACCTCCTATGTTGCAGACACTTACAATCCCTACCTGTGTCACTGAGGCTCAGGAGTTTAAACAGCATGTCAAATGCCACACACAGAATAAGCAGCAGAGGCCAGGCACAGTGGCTCATGCCTACAATCCCAGCACTTTGGGAGGCCAAGGCAGGCGGATTACTTGAGGCCAGGAGCTCCAGATCGGCCTGGTCAATATGGTGAAACCCTGTCTCTACTAAAAATACAAAAAATTAGCCGGGCAGGGTGCCACATACCTGTAGTCCCAGCTACTCAGGAGGCTGAAGCAGAATAGCCTGAACCCAGGAGGTGGAGGTTGCAGTCAGCCAAGAATGTGCCACCGCCCTCCAGCCTGGGTGATAGAGCAAGACTCCATCTCAAAAGAAAAAAACAAAAGGAAAAAGCAGCAGAAATAGAAGTCAAATCCAGGCTTTGTTATCCTAAAAACTACATCCTTTGGCCAGCTTCTACAGAGCCTGTCTTCAGAGTCCTGTCGAGATTATGTGATGATTGTTTGTTAGAGTAGCTACCAAAAGTATGGAGAGAATACCTAGAAGAAGTGAAGCTGGGGAATGCTCACTCCCCTTCACCATCTGCTTTTTGTTGTTGTTATTGTTTTGAGAGAGCAACAGAACAGATGAAATGGATACAGGCTGGAATATGAAGAAATGTGGTAGATTTGACTCATACGGCTACCAGATATTCTTCTAGTTAATTTATTATCTAAACTTAACATCACCCTAAGGAAGATTTAAATCTCCACTTCAAGGAAGTACCCTTAGGTTAGACATGGGGTCCATTCAGATACATACCTCTGACTGAAGGATTTCAAAGAGCATATTTTCATTTCTCATGTCAACTTTAAAAATTATCATTGACTATTTTTAACTTCATTTGGTAATGAATGTTATATTTACTTAATTTTTAAAAATTATTCTCTGTTGTTTAAAGCATTATTTCTGTCTTCCCTAAAACTTCTTATAACTCATTCCAGTGCTATCAAGTTATCGGTTACGGTGATTTGGTGGATTAAGCTGTCATCCTCTCTACGGCTTCACATCTTCGCAAGTGACAAACATAATCCCACCCCGCTTCCATCTCACCTCTAGAGACATCATGTGATTGTTCTCATACCCCATCTCCTCACCAATCCTGCCTTTAGGATCCTGTTTCTGCCAGTCACCAATATCCCCTGCAATTCCTGCAAGTTACTTGGCTCCATTTCTTAGGGTTGTAAATGTCGTGAATATAAAAAGGGGTATTTTTATTTTGGTGATTTGGAATAATGAATAAGGAGATTATGAGGCTAAGACAGACTGTGGGATGACAGTAGGACAGATATAAAAGGGCGCCTTCCTTTCCAGCTGAGACCATGGTACTGAAGGAGAAATTCCTTGGACTTTGTCTTCATCACACCTCATCTGGAAAAGGCAGCTGGAGTCTGATGACTAAATAGCCAGCCTTTAGTCAAGACCTCTTCATCTTTAGTCAAGACAGCAGACGTATAACCTGCTCTCTATTTTGCTTTGAGTTGATGGAGCATTTTAAAAATTAAGCTGAGATTTCCACTTTTCTGGGGGGTCCAAGTAACTGTAGAAATTGGCCTGGTGGGCACTGGGAGACGACATTCTTAGTATGTCAGATAACACAAACCAGAGTGAGTGTCAGATGATAGCAAACATCAGCTTCATAGGCTGGGTGAGACTTGGTGATTCCTGAAGGAAGCCGAAAGGTTTTGGGAAGTACCATATTTGACTTGGAGCTTGTTTGGGCAGACATTTAGTGTGCAGTGTACTGGAGAGAGAAATAGGGGACTTAGAGTCTAATACTAAATCTAACCCTCTCTCCATTTTTATAAGTCATTTAACTTTCTGGGCTTAAGTGTACATAAACCTTTAATTTGTATTACAGTATTTTAAAGGATACTGAAAAAATATCATTTTAAATGTGTGTATCTTAATTTTGCATAATTTTGTCTCTAGCTATGAAACTGGAAACTCAAGGAGCCCTGTAGACATAATCACAACAATATTTAAGCAGGTATCAAAACCTGAAGGGATCTTGCATGGTTGTATCATATTAAAAACATGTGATTTGACATCAAACAGTCCTGTGTTTCAATCCTGTCTTTGCCAGTTGCTGTGTGACCTTGGATAAGCTATTTTACCTCTTTGAGCTTCTATTTTCTTATATATTTTCGATGTGGGTAATTATACTCAACTTATAGCATTATTATAAGAAGTACATAACATAACAAATAAGTGATTATCAGAGCATCTAACATATAGCAAGCATTTGATATATGATGATAGTACTTGGATAGATGTATAATATTTATTTTATTTGACATTTGCTATCTTATTTAAAAATTGAAGCTTTTCATAAGAAGGAAATTGTGGAGGAAATAATCAGTAGGGGAGGAAAAGAAAAATCCCAGCCATTCCCAGCCAACAGCTCTCCACCTCTCAGACTTCTCCACCTTTATTTTACTTAATAATCAGGTATCTCCAGCTTTCCCTGGAAGTGTCAGCCCATGAGTCCACAGATCCTCCTCCCATCCCTGAGTTTGACAAACATTTATTCTCACTTAGTTCAACTAAGTCAAATTAAGGAAAGGAAAGAAAGATTCTGTGCCTAGGAAGTTATGTCAGTTAAGAAATCTGACACACAGACTCTGTTCAAGGGGCTTCCCTTGAAAAAGCACGGCTCTGTCCCATGACATTGGCTGCATCATGGGTCCCATGACATCTGGCTTCCATTTCATTATCCTTTGATGTCCTAGAAAGTGATTTCTGTTCTTGTCTTCAGGTCTGCTTCTTCCTAACTCTTTTTTCATTTGCGTTTTTCCTTTACTGGCAAGAGTAAGGGCTTTAGTGCTGCCAGTTTTTTTAAAAATCATAAAATCAAAATTTGGTAAATAAAGCTGAATTTCATAGAACAGCAAAAAAAGAAAAAGAAATCTGACTGGAGCCAGGAAAATTCCTCCAAGAGACAAAATGCCTAGCCATCTGAAGAAGAGTTAAAGGATATGCAAGGACAGAAAGAGAAGGAGTTGGAACTGATAGGGAAATATATTACTCTTACTACCTCTGTGCCATTATTTTCATCACAGAAATATCATGTGAAGGGGATAACTCTTTTGGTATATTCTCTGGCAAAATATACTTTTTCTGAAAAGCTTCTCCCCACAGTATTTCCCAGCAGCTCTGCCAGCGTTCTGTCCTGCATTCCCTCTCTAAATTCAGAATTATCTGAGCTGGTCATTAGCACCTTTCTTGATGCTTTGGAAACAGAGATAGACACTCCTGAGTGCTCATGAGAAAGGTCAGCCCAATGAGAAAGCTCATGACTTGGTCTTCTTTAAGGCCAGTTGGCTGCCTAACAACTTTTTATTTATTTATTTTACTTTAGGTGCATACTATATCTGGCATTTCTCCCCATGTTGTCCCTCCCCACCCTCCCCTCCCTCCCCACCCCCCACTGTCTCTCCCTTACCCCTGCAACTGCCCCCAGTGTGTGATGCTCCTCTCCCTGAGTCCACGTGTTCTCATTGTTCAACACCCACCTATGCATGAGAACGTGCAGTGTTTGGCTTTCTATTCTTGTGTCAGTTTGCTGAGAATGATAGTTTCCAGATTCATCCAAGTCCCTACAAAGAACATGAACTCATCATTTTTTATGGCTGTGTAGTATTCCATGGTGTATATGTACCACATTTTCTTTGTCCAGTCTATCATTGATGGGCATTTGGGTTGGTTTCAGGTCTTTGCTATTGTACAGAGGGCTGCAATGAACATATGTGTGCATGTGTCTTTATAGTAGAACGATTTATAGTTCTTTGGGTATATACCCGGTAATGGGATTGCTGGGTCAAATGGAATTTCTATTTCTAGATCCTTGACAAGTTTTAAAATAAGAGGAGCCACTATTAAATTTGTGTTCAAAGAGCACACTTGACGCATGAGGGTAGGGCCCATATCTGTATTTTTCTCTAATGTATTTTTAGCCTAGAGTTGACATGCAGTAGATGTGCAGTATATTTGCTGGCTAGATTGATAATTGGATGGATGGATGGATGGATGGGAGAACTATGATATTGCAAAGCTCCTTCTGGCCCTGACAGGCATGGTCATTCTCTTTTCTGCCTGAGAGTGGGTGGAATAGGAGATCTTGTATTACTCCAGCTTTTCTTGCTTCAGTTCCCACGTTGCCAACCTCACATGAGGAGATTCCTATACATTTTTAAAAACTGGCAATCACACCACTGTCTCATATTTCTGTTATCATTTCTGGGAGTATCTTCAAATATTCTCTCCTCTGAATAACACTTCTCTTTTGTTAAGGGAAACTGTCTATATAAGTGTCTTTCATAATTATCTAAAATCTAATTATAATTTAGAGTTTCATGTGGTCTTGTCTTGACAAGATATCCCAATTAAGAAAATGCAAACTAGTTGGCAAAATTAATTTGTTTAAATTTCAATATTTTCTAAAAATTCTCAGGCAGTGTTTTGCCATCTCAAACAATTCTATTCCTAACCAAAGCAACTTTTATTTCTCTGCTCCCATGTCTCGCTTTTAATATGTCTCACCTTCCACAATTGCCTCAGTTTTTCTTTGTCACTCAATCTCTACCTAAAACTCACCCAGCAAACCGAACTAGTAAGGCTCTTCTCATTTCCCCTTCTGTTTTTTTTTCTACCTCTATTCTTTTCTTCTCTCTTCTCTCAGATGAGTCAATCTTCATCCTTTCTAATGTAAGTCTCCCATCCCTGCTTTATGGGTTAGTCTAAGTTCTCTTCCTAAAAACATATGACTAGAGTTGGCATTCACAAAACTGTGTTTGAAATGGGGAGTAAGGTGACAGAAAAGAAAAATGAGGGCTCTGGATTCTCACACATGTTAATAATTTTTACAGATCATATATAAATGGGATTTTACAAAGAATAACCCGGAAGTAGATGGAGAGCAATGGACAGGAAAGTCAGATGAGGGACTGAAGAGACACAGCTCCCAAAAGAGAGTTAGCTACAAAAAACCAAGTCAATAAAGAGCAATGCTTAAGTTGAGGGAATCCAGTGGAAGCAGTGATTTGAGGTAAACAGAAGGTGAAGCTTAAGTTGAAATGAGAAGTATAGGATTTTCCAGTTTAATTTCTGGGAGTGTAAAAAATAAATAATTGTGATGTCAGAGGCTGAAAGATTCTAGTTGCCATTTGAACTTGGCGATGAGGAGACGTCTAGAACTTGACTGGAGAAGACAGAACTAATGTACACTGGAAAGCACACGTTTATAGCAGGAAAATGGGAAGACTTATCTTTTTCTGGAGATGGAGTGAGGACGGGGAGAGCAGACTACTCATTTCAAGGGTGAAACATTGGAACTAAACTTGTTCGATGTTATGTTAATTGGGGGTTAATTACTAAGCTAAGTACATATAAAACATTTATGGCTAGCTTTTTCCCCCAAAATCATGCAATGTAGTGAACTGGCTTTCACACTTTATTCATTGATAGTGTAGTGATTCGGGTGATTTATCTTAGAAGATGGACACTGAAACTAACACTCAGAGTAGGTTGTGGTTTAAAGAGTGAAACAACTGCCAATCTCATTTGTGGAAATTGTGATAGTTGAATTCATCAAGGATGAACCATACATGGTCTTCTTTCTGAGATTTTCTTTAAGATTTTCTCACAGAGAATCTATTTCTTAGGTTTTGGAAGGAAAACTCGAATTTTATTGATTCCTCAGAACTCAATCTTTCAGATTTCAAAGTAGCTATTTCTTTTAATGGAGACTCTTTTAATATTTATAAAAGCTCTTCGGAGGATGGAGGGTGGGAGGGAAACTCCATCCCAGTAACACAAAAAGAATGAAGCATGAGGCTCCACGTGGTTCACCACCACTCCTTGAAATACATCAGTATTGAAAGATACATCCACCCACCCTCAACCCAGCCCAGCTCTACTGCTGTTCCAGCCCAAGGGTCAGAGGTCCCAAAGCTGTAGCTCTTCTACAGTCTTCTGCTCTGTGACTCAAGTCTGTTGTCTTCCAAGAAAACCATTGAGTACCCAAGCAACAGAGGAACATGTGGTTGGATAGATTTTGTGATTGCAAAACAAGGGGGGGAAAAGAAAGGAAAAAAAGAGCTCTCTCTATAAGATAACCAGAGGCATCAAACTGAAATCCTCCTATGGGATAATAAGCTAGCACTTCTGGGCCTGATGGTGTAGTGAAAACCTGTGCTTGAGGATACTTTACAGTAAAAGAGAGAAGTGAATAGTAAGGAGCCATTACTTACCTCCTTAAGGAGGTGTCTTGTTTGTCCATACATCCCCCACAGCACCTAGCACAGTACCTTGTATCTCATTTGCCGCTCACTAAAGTCTATCAAGTTAATTAAGTATCGAGACAATGCCCTCAGAAAATGAGAAAAGAGTATCCTCGTATCCTCGCTGAACTTTCCAGCACTGATATTCTGCCTAAGAGAGGACTAGGGCACAGCTTTGAACTAATGTCCCAAAACTGGATGGGCAAGTTACAATGGTGTCGATTAAGGAAACAGAACTCATGGGGCACTGGACAGCTCCACCCCGCTGACCCCTTAGAAAAATGCCAAAGATGCATATCCCTAGGCAAATGCCTGATTGGTTTGGGAATGATAAGATTAGGATTCAACACTACTGGGAAGATGTCTAAATTATAATCAGCATAGAAAATGAAGTCCTCCTGGAAGAAGAGGCAAAGATTATAAAGAAGAAAAGGAAAGAAAGTGAAGTCCCTTCTGCCCTAAAACCTTTCATCAATCCATCAGGGTAACAAACAGAACGCTAGGGCTCTGTCTGTGGACCAAACCCAAAAGGCCTGTGGTCAGGGCTAGGAGGGTAGATCACATGTTTGAGGCAACTCCCTCTGTGGGCTCTTGCCCAGGTCTGTCACCAAGCGTAGGATGGCCACAGCTTCTGCACCAGAGCAGCATCCTGCTGTAGCACGGTCAGGCCCAGAAGTGTGGGAAAACTGCCCACTTGGAGTAGATAATATCTGGAAGGAATGACTGTTGGGAAAAGTTCCAGTGCTAGTTCAGTGCCAACCCTTCTCCACCTTCTCCGGCCCTCTCCCACTGATTCCTCCCCTCTCAGCTGCTCTGGTTCCTATAAAAACCTCACAGCCTTCCACTAACATCCTGTAGGAGCCTCTCTCCCTACTGCTGCTACATACAACCCTGCCACTGATCTGCAGGACGAAACCATGAAAAGCCTGGTCCTTCTCGCCATCCTGGCCACCTTAGCGGTGGTAACTTTGTGTTATGGTGAGAAACTTTTCTCCTATTTCTCTGAATTTACTTTTCTGCCTCTGACTTTGGGTCACTTCTGTTTTTTTCTCTCCCTCCTCCTTCTCTTCCCCGTTTCTCTGTTATAATGTTAAAGTACCATTACTTTCACATTTCCCAGTCTCTATGGAAACTGATCTGTTGTATTAAGTCCTTTTTATATCCTAAATATCCAGACTCTTGTGCAACTTAACAGACAAGCTCTTTCAGTAGTAAGTCTCTGTATATCTAGAAACTTGGATATTTCAGAAAGAAGACACCAAATTCCCAGCCACTGCATGCTCATTTTTAAGGATATTTATTTAGACTTTGGTATAAATGGGTTAAGGATATTGTTTAAACCACTTGCCTTTGAGAAAATCAATTTTCATGTGAAGTATTAAGTAGAGCCCTTTCTAGGCTATACTTAATATCATGAACAATATCATGAACTTATGATTTTTCTTTAGTTAATTAATTTTAAAAGAAAGTTTTACATCAAAAGAATTTTAGAAAAGAATCATTTTCATAACTTTTATTGTCAGAAAACAAATTTTGCCTATTTTCGATATGTTGTTAAATATACTTGTGTCTATACAAAGCTTATAAAAGGAAATCTGAAGCAAAGTTATTAACTTAATTCAGTCTTACACTTCAATTACCTGGATATTTTCACTGTTTTTAAATTTAAAGTACATTAACAACCAGAAAGATTGTGCTTCTCAGTCTTGTATTCACAAATTTTCTGTATCACAGGATTTGATTTCTTCATCTCTTTTTTAACTTTTGAAGAAAATTTACTTGCTGGCAAATATTAATAGAAGCCTCTTATTCCAAAATTTACCTGCTGTGCTCAGGAGAGTGGCAGAAAGAAGAAAACTTTTGCTTTGACATCGTTTCAGTTCTCTCTCTGAACCGGCATCGTGCCCAGGGTTCACTGTCAGCTGGAGCCAGTGGTTTCTGTGGCTGCCAGTTTAACACAGGTTCTTAAGAGGTTTTCGGATCCCTCTTAGAAACTTGTCCTGGTAAGCCCAGCAGAGCAACTGCCCTGCAGTTCTCTTGCCTGGAGAAACCTGGCTGTCTTCTGGATCCTTCTTAATCCTCTTTGACCCTATTCTCAAACAGGCTCTGAATAAATCAGAGAAGATGGTTCTCTGGAGACTTCTGTGCAGCACTTAAAATGTCTTATTTTGATTGTCTAAAGACATCATACTTGGGAAATTTTAGCTCAAAATGGCCACTTCCTCCTTCAACATCAGAGAAACTAAAATATAGAGATATCCACAGCAAAGCCAGAGCTAGAGAAAAACCTCATAAATCCTAAGTTACTGAAATTTGTAATAACCACACTGCTAAATATATTCTTCACATTTTCAGACTCTTTCCTCTCCTTCCATCCCTATATTTAAACTATTACAATGTCTAAATTGATAAATAATGATATATGGAATCACTGATAAATAATGATATAATGAATCTTTTTATTTTTAATTCCAGAATCTCATGAAAGCATGGAATCTTATGAACTTAGTAAGTGAATATTTAACTTCTTTATTTAAATCTCTTGCATTAAAGAACCTCTCCCTATTTTTAAATAAACAAGATGGTAAGATATATAACAGGGAGAAAAAAGGGGGCCTCTTTTGGAAAACTAAAGTAAATTTTAAAATCTAATGACTATAAAAATTGCCAAAGGAGCAATTTTTTAAGCCTGAAGTAGTGCAATATGGGATTTAAGCTGCATGCAACATACTCAGAAGCCATAAAATCTCATTTGGAAATTTTAAGTTGGCATCACGTCAACCACACAGATGGAAAACGAGGAGTAATGACAAATGGTAAAGCACAGAGTTGGATGCCAAGTCAGCTGCAAGACCACAGGCGCCACGTTAAGCTGAGTGCTGTTTTGGTGTGTGTGTGTTTTTTTTAGAAGGAGTCTCGCTCTGTCACCCAGACTAGAGTGCAGTGGTGTGATCTCGGCTCACTGCAACCTCTGCCTCCCAGGTTCAGGTGACTTTCTTGCCTCAGCCTCCCAAGTACCTGGTACAGGCACACGCCACCATGCCCAGCGAATTTTTGTATTTTTAGTAGAGACAGGGTTTCACCATGTTGGCCAGGCTGGTCTTGAACTCCTGGCTTCAAGTGAACCACCCACCTCAGCCTCCCAAAATGCTGCGATTACAGGCGTGAGATACTGTGCCCAGCCAGCTGAATGCTGTTGAATAGTTGGTCTTATAAAGACTGAGCATAGGAGGAAATGGCATATCACTCTGGTTTTTAATTTATTCATTATTTTTATAGCGTTTCAACTGTTCATTTGCTGGCAATCTAGAGTTATGCTTCATAAACCCTTAGAGAATTTCTCCTCAAAAGGAATTTAAAACATACCAAGTAGAAATATGTAAATTATGAAAGGCAAAGCGATTGTCCAAAGGCAAAACCAACAAAGCCTACATGACCAGTCTCTAAGACACAGAGATTGATTACTGGTTTCATTTGATCAGGAAGTTAATGAAATCCACTTTATACTCTCCTTTGATTTTTGCCAACCTCTGGTTATATGAATTGCAGAAATTAAGGCACTTTCAAATATATTTGTGTCAAGGAATATTCATGGAAATATTTTCAGCTACGTGCTACTAAAACTGTATTTATTTATTTTCTGTTCTAAGATCCCTTCCTTAACAGGAGAAATGCGAATACTTTCATATCTCCTCAGCAGAGATGGAGAGCTAAAGTCCACGAGAGGTCAGTAACAAAACTTCATGAGGGGCGGTCATTTTTCCCAGTGTAATCACAGATCTGAGATGGAGTGGGAAACAGGTTTTTCATCATATACATTATTTCTAATTGTATCTTTAAAACCAAAAAACTTAAAAACAATATACAGGAAACAACTGAATTATTGGAAAACTATTTTGAGAAAGATCTGGAAAGGAGAGCGAAGGAGGAGAGAAAGGAGCACAGAAAGAAAACTTCTATTTTCAAAAAAAAAAGCTCCTATTCTGCCTTCCCTCTCTGGTTTTTTTTTTTTTTTTTTTTTTTGGTTGGTTGGTTTGTTCGAGACAAGAGTCTCACTCTGTTACCCAGGCTGGATTGCTGGCACTATCTCATGACTCAGCTTCTCAAGTAGCTGGGATTACAGGCACGTGCTACCATGCCCAGCTAATTTTTGCATTTTTAGTAGAGACAGGGTTTTGTCATGTTGGCCGGGCTGGTCTTGAACTCCTGACCTCAAGTGATCCGCCCTCCTCGACCTCCCAAAGTGCTGGAACTACAGGCCTGAGCCACCACACCTGGCCTCTCCCTGTTATTTAAATGTCTCTTAACTTAGAGGGGCATGGAGGGAAACACTGTCTAATATTTTTTCTTCTTTTCCATTTTCTTATTTTTCCACTTTATGCTTCTCAATTCTGGCCTCTTTTTCCACTTTCTAGGATCCGAGAACGCTCTAAGCCCGCCCACGAGCTCAATCGGGAAGCCTGTGATGACTACAAACTTTGCGAACGCTACGCCATGGTTTATGGTTACAATGCTGCCTATAATCGCTACTTCAGGCAGCGTCGAGGGGCTGAATGAGATTGAGGGAAGAAAAAAAAAATCGCTTTTTTTCCAGAGGTTGGCACCTGATTTTATATCCCCTTGTAGAAGCATTACTGAAATACATAGACTGGTATACGATGCTTGTTTCCTGTATATTCTCTTGTCTGGCTGCACTCCTTTTTCCCGCCCCCAGATTGATAGGTAATGAAAGTGCACTGCGGTGAGGGTCAAAGGAGAGTGAACGTTCCATAATAAACTTCTGGTGTGATACTTTCATCTTGTAAATCTGGTTTCTTTTGGAAAAATACTGAGATATTTTAAATCATGGCCCACCTTACCCAAAATAGGAGATTCTGTTCATCTTATATCTAGTATTGATTAGAAGAAAAACTACATAGAAAGAAGGAAGCTTAGAAGGCACTTATCCAGCCATAAATTCTCTAAACCCTCTCTACCTTAAAATCCGTTAATGGAATCTGTTATGTTTGTTCTAGGAATTTCCTATCGTAAATTATGGCAAATACACGGCTCACTTTATCTGCTTTTCATCTCTTATACATCAAAGTCAAAAAAAATTCTGAATCAAGGTAACCTAGAAGAAGAGAAAAAAAAGAGGAAAAGGAGAAGAGAAAACAGAAGGGACAAATAAATAATTGGCAAAAACTATCAATAATAGTTTATAGACAACTATATCAATAATCACATTATATGTAAATAGTCTAAACAATCCAAATATTTTCTACTTCTATATATATTTTTACTTCCACATTTGTTATAGGTCCCACACTATATTTTTATTATTCTTGCTTTAAATAATTTTAATAATTTCCTTTAAAGTTTAGATAAGAAAATATCTCGGACCAGGCACAGTGGCCCACACCTGTAATCTCAGTACTTTGGGAGGTGAAAGCAGAAGAATTGCTTGAAGCCAGGAATTCAAAACAAGCCTGGGCAACATAGCAAGACCCCATCTCTAAATTTTTTTTTTTTAATTAGCCAGGCATGGTAGTATAGTCTCAGCTACTTGGAAGGGTGAAGCTGGTGAATCACTTGGGTCCAGGAGTCTGAGGCTGCAGTGAGCCATAACCATACCACTGCACTGCAGCCTGGGAAATAGAGTAAGACTCTGTCTCTATAGAAAAATAAAAAAGAAAATATATCATACACTTACCCATGTAGTTTTCATTTCCTGTATCTTCATTATTCTCTCCATCTGGTGTCATTTCCTTTCTGCCTGAGGACTTCCTTTAACTTTTCTTGTAGTTCAGGTCCACAGGATTCTTTAAGTTTTGTATGTTTGTTTTTATTCTTGAAAGATATTTTCACTGTATACTGAATACCAAGTTGCCATTTTTCCTTTAATTATTTTAAGATATTCCACTGCATTCTCACTTGCATAGGTTTTTGATATAAAATGTGTTGTAATTCTTATTTTTGTTCCATATATGTCTTTGACCTCTGGCTGCTTCTAACATTTTTCTCTTTTATTAGTGCTTTTGACCAAATTGATTCAGACCTACCTTGATTTGATTTGCCTTATTTCTCTTGTTCTCGAGGTATATTGACCTTCTTGGATTGTATAAAATTAGAAAAATTTTCAGCCATTATTTTTTCAAATACTTCTATCCCTCACTCCTCCTCTCCTTTAGAGGATCCAATGACATGTGCATTTGACCAGTTGAAGTAATCCAACTCTCTGATGTTATTTTAATTTTTTATTTTAAGATAAATTGCTTTTCTCTGTGTGTTTTATTTTTTACACTTTCTATTAATGTGTAATCAGGTTCATGAACCTTTTCTTTGATAATATCTAATCTTATTTCATCTAGAGTATTTTGCATCCCAGACATCGTGGTTTTAATCACCAGAAGTTTCATTTGGATGTATTCATATCTTCCATGCCTCTACTTATATTTTTAAATGTATTTGATATATTTAAATAGTTACGATAACTATTTTAATGTCCTTATGTGCTAATTCTAATATGTATCTGTTATGAGCTGGTTTGATTGATTATTCTACTCATACGAAACACAATTTTCTACTTTTCTGTATTCTTGCTTAATTTTCTTTGATGCCAGACATTGTAAATTTTACCTTTTTGTGTGCTGGATATTCTTCTATTTCTGTATGTGTTCCTGAGCTTTACTCTGGATTCAGTTAAATCATTTGGATACATTCTATCAGTATTTAATCTAAGGCTAATTATTTCCACACACTAAGCCAAGACCTTTCTGAATCCCATGCCCAATGTCCCATGACAATAATTGTAGCCTTGAGTTAACAGCAGCCACTGTTTCCTCTGTTCTTCTGGATGGTAATCTCCCCACACACATATGCCAATCAGTCCTCTGTGTGTACATGAGACTGCCCTCCACTGATATCCAGGGATCCCTCTCACTCTCTCCTTTGCAGTATTTTGCCATGCGAAATACAGTCACTGTATTTGTCAAGAACGTTCAACTCCATCTCAACCCAAAATGTCCACTGGACTCCAACTTGATTCCCTCTCCCTAAGCCATGGCTTAGAAACTCTTGACCCAGCAATCCCATTACTGGGTTTATACCCAAAGGATTATAAATCATTCTACTATAAGGACACATGCACACGAATGTTCATTGCAGCACTGTTTACAATAGCAAAGACCTGGAACCAACCCAAATGCCCATTGATGA
>CAUYQU010043347.1:0-11501 GCA_963574635.1 Cheracebus regulus | reverse complement strand
GATGGAACATATCTCAAAATAATAAAAGCTATTTATGACAAACCCACGGCCAATATCATAGTGAATGGGCAAAAACTGGAGGCATTCCCTTTGAAATCTGGCACTAGACAAGGATGCCCTCTCTCACCACTCCTATTCAATATAGCATTGGAAGTTCTAGCCAGAGAAATCAAGCAAGAAAAAGAAATAAAGGGTATTAAATAAGGAAAGGAGGAAGTCAAATTGTCTCCATCTGCAGACGACATGATTGTATATTTAGAAGACCCCACTGTCTCAGCCCAAAATCTCCTGAAACTGATAAGCAACTTCAGCAAAGTCTCAGGATACAAAATCAATGTGCAGAAATCACAAGCATTCCTATACACCAATAAGAGACTAAAAGAGAGCCAAATCAAGAGCGAACTCCCATTCACAATTGCTACAAAGAGAATAAAATACCTAGGAATACAACTAACAAAGGATGTAAAGGACCTCTTCAAGGAGAACTATGAACCACAGCTCAAGGAAATAAGAGAAGACACAAACAGATGGAAAAACATTCCATGCTCATGGTTAGGAAGAATCAATATTGTGAAAATGGCCATACTGCCCAAAGTAATTTATAGATTCAATGCTATCCCCATCAAGCTAACTATGACCCTCTTCACAGAACTGTAAAAAACCACCTTAAACTTCATATGGAACCAAAAGGGAGCCTGTATAGCCAAGACAATCCTAAGCAAAAAGAACAAAACTGTAGGCATCAGGCTACCTGACTTCAAACTATACTACAAGGTTACACTAATCAAAACAGCATGGTACTGGTACCAAAACAGAGACATAGACCAATTGAACAGAACAGAGGCCTCAGAGGTAATGCCACACATCTACAACCATCTGATCTTTGATCAACCTGACAAAAACAAGCAATGGGGAAAGGATTTCCTGTTTAATAAATGGTTTTGGGATAATTGGCTAGCCATGTGCAGAAAAAAGAAACTGGACCCCTTCCTGACACCTTACACTAAAATTAACTCCAGATGGATTAAAAACTTAAACATAAGAACTAACACCATAAAAACCCTAGAAGAAAACCTGAGCAAAACCATTCTCAGGACATAGGCATAGGCAAGGACTTCATGACTAAAACACCAATAGCATTGGCAACAAAAGCCAAAATAGACAAATGGGATCTAACTAAACTCCAGAGCTTCCGTACAGCAAAAGAAACAATCATTAGAGTGAATTGGCAACCAACAGAATGAAAAAACAATTTTGCAATCTACCCATCTGACAAAGAGCTAATATCCAGAATCTACAAAGAACTAAAACAAATTTACAAGAAAAACAAACAAACAAACTCATTCAAAAGTGGGTGAAGGACATGAACAGACACTTTTCAAAAGAAGACCTATATGAGGCCAACAAACATATGAAAAAATGCTCATCATCGCTGGTCATTAGAGAAATGCAAATCAAAACCACACTGAGGTACCATCTTATGCCAGTTAGAATGGAGATCATTAAAAAATCTGGAGACAACAGATGCTGAAGAAGATATGGAGACATAGGAATGCTTTTACACTGTTGGTGGGAGTGTAAATTAGTTCAACTATTATGGAAGACAGTGTGGCAATTCCTCAAGGACCTAGAAATAGAAATTGCATTTGACCCAGCAATCCCATTACTGGGTATATATCCAAAGGATTATAAATCATTCTATTATAATGACATATGCACACGTATGTTCTTTGCAGCACTGTTTACAATAGCAAAGACCTGGAACCAACCCAAATGCCCATAGATGATAGACTGGACAAGGAAAATGTCGCACATATACATCATGGAATACTATACAGCCATAAAAAAATGATGAGTTCGTGTCCTTTATAGGGACTTGGATGAATCTGGAAACCAACATTCTCAGCAAACTGACACAAAAACAGAAAATCAAACACCACTTGTTGTCACTCATAGGCGGGTGTTGAACAATGATAACACATGGACCCTGGGAGAGTAGCTTCACATAGTGGGGTCTGTTGGAGGGAATTAGGGGAGGGAAAGCGGGGGGTGGGAGTTGGGTAGAGATAGCATGGGGAGAAATGCCAGATATAGGTGATGGGGAGGAAGGCAGCAAATCACACTGCCATGTGTGTTGCTATGCAACAATCTTGCATGTTCTTCACATATACCCCAAAACCTAAAATGCACTTTTAAAAAATAGAAAAAAAAGTCAGAAAACAACAGATGCTGGAGAAGATGTGGAAAAATAGGAATGCTTTTACACTGTTGGTGGGAGTGTAAATTAGGTAAACCATTATGGAAGACAGTGTGGTGATTACTCAAGGATCTAGAACTAGAAATACCATTTCACCCAGCAATCCCATTACTGGGTATGTACCCAAAGGATTATAACTAATTCTATTATAAAGACACATACATGTGTATGTTTATTGTGGCACTGTTCACAATAGCAAAGACTTGGAATCAACCCAAATTCCCATTAATGATAGACTGGATAAAGAAAATGTGGCACATATACGTCATGAAATACTATGCAGCCATAAAAAAGGATATGTTTGTGTCCTTTGCAGGAACATGGATGAAGCTGGAAACCATCATTCTCAGCAAAGTAACCCAAGAACAAAAAACCAAACACTGCATATTCTTACTCATAAGTGGGAGTTGAACAATGAGAATACATGGACATAGGGAGGGGAATATCACACACTGGGGCCTGTTGGGGAGTGGGGAGGGGTAAGGAGTAATACCTAATGAAGACAACGGGTTGATGGGTGCAGCAAACCACCATGGCATGTGTATTGCTATGTAACAAACCTGCATATTTTGCACATGTAGCTGAGAATTTAAAGTATAACATCATCAACAACAAAAGAAAATGTGGTGTATATACCATGGAATACTACTCAGCCATAAAAAGGAGTGAAATAGTGGCATTCACAGCAACATGGTTGGAATTGGAGACCATATGAAATTGTATGTTTTACAACAGGAATGTATACGTTATATAAAAGGCAGAGAAAAGAAAAACAAAACAGTCTCTTCTCTCCCCAGGTTTAATATGTGTAAGGAAGCTAATTAATTTTATGTAGTATTTCATGTTTAACCATTGGTATAATTGGGGAAATCTGCATTACATTTCAGATGAAAAACAAAGCAAAACAAAACAACCTAGCCTTTGACACAATCTGCATGCCTTCCCATAGACATTAGCCAACAAATCAAGCCTCTCCTCACCTCAAAATGACATAATTTGTTTCCCATTACACTTAAGATCCTGTAATAATTTAGTTCACCACACCCTTTAATCCTGAATAAAAGTTCGAGGCTACTGGCAATGCTATTCTCTTTCAAAGAGTTTCTTGCCCATTATGCCCATGTTTTTACTTTGAGAACTGAATACTCATTCCACTTTAAAATAAAACTTGACGATAATTTTATATTATACTTTAGTTACTGATATTACCTCGTGACTTGGAATGAAGATTAAAAGGAGAAGTAAAATAACAGGTTGGCCCACATTGTTGGAATTTAGGTTAATATGACTCATACTACCAATTAGCTTCTTGTCCTCAAAAGTAAGTATCAATTATTAACCGACACTTTGAGGTATGGGAGTAAGTAGACAATGTCACCAAATTATGTGGTATAAGTTTAAGCTCTTAAGTTATCAAGGAAAAATTTAAAAGGATGCACTTACTAGTTGCTCACCAATCTGATCATCTAACAAACATCTACTATGAGCAAACCCTATGCTAAGTTCCATGAAGGACAGCAATATAAGATATAATCTTTTTTTGTCAAAGCATGAGCATACATGAAATAATATGGAAAGTTGAATCTAAGAAAGTCTAGCTTGGGAGGTATTCAAGTGGTTGTAGTAGAGTTAAAGGTACCCAGAAGTCTTCTAAGAAGCACAAAACCATTCCTGTACTCAGAGACATGCAGTCCTGTTCACACGCATAGAGAACCTACACTGGCTATTGCCAAGTATCAAGCCAGGTGAGTGCTATCATAAGTCACAGAATGGATACATTATATGAGTAGTCAGATAAACCTCACAGCATGAGGCATAAGACATCTAATAACGTTTAGAAGGCAATTGGAAATACGTGATTAAAGCTTGGTGGAGAACACTGGGTTAAAGATACAGACTTTGGCATCATTTGCATAGCTGTGATAAATAAGGTTTCAAATAGGAGATATACAGAATGAAAAGTGAAAGAAGATTAAAACCTGAAGAAAACAGCAAGACACTGTAAAAATAAAGACAATTCAATTTAAAGAGAAAATTGAACATCTATAAATTTAAAATAAAATCATTAAACTGAAAACTTAATGGACTAACAGCATATTAGTTACTGATGAAGGGAGACTGGTAGATGCAAGATAGTTCTGAGGAAATTGTATAGAAGACAGCATGAAGAAATAGGGAATGAAAATATAGATTAAGAAAAATGAGGATAGAATGAGAAACTTCAATACATTATCTAACAAGATATTTAGAAAGCAAGATAAGATAGAAGAGAGACAAGTTTGATGAGATAATGGTTGATAATTTCCCCAAATTGGTGAAAGACTCTTTCAAGTCAAAGAACCTTAAACAGAATAAATAAAAAGAAGTACATCCTAGGCACATTGAAATTGGGAAAGCAGTGAATTGTAGTGCTGCAATGACAAAGATAAAATCTAGAAAGAAATCAGATATAAAAGATAGATTACCTACAAAGAAATAATTACGTTAGCAATAGAGCAATAAGAGATTTCTCAAGAATAATCCTAAGAGCTAGAAGTTAAGGAAATAGTATCGTTAAAGAGCTAAGGAAAAATTAGTAGACTTGCAAACCTAGAATTTGATGCCTCACTAAACTATCAGTTAAGAGTACCAAATTATGCCACTTTTCAGACTGAAAAAATTTACCTCTTACAGACTGACAGACATTGAAAGACTAAAATAGTTCAGTTAATATTCTATATGGCTTAAAGATGTATTTATATTTATTATATCCGTATTCATGTTTATTATATACTCATGGTACATGTAATTAATAAAAGTATAAAAATAAGCATGAGAATGATAAACACCTAATTCAAAATAATGATTATTTGTGAGAGAAAAATAATGGAATTGATGCTTTCTTTGTATCTTTTAAGCTAGAATACATGGGCATTTGTTGTATTATTTTTAGACTTTTTAGTCTGCTGGAACATATTCTTAAAAGGAGAGAGTTTTTAAAAAGTAATGATCTATAATATAAAATATTGCACAAGATAATAAGTACAGGAAATTCTACAGCTTTGGACACTAAAAGTGCACTGAAAATATTCCACTGTCTTCGCAGGTAAGGGAGAATGAAAACAGAACCTTTTCAGCTCTCCTACATTTGCTCGTATAATTTCTCCTGCTCTCCTGTTACAATAAAAGAGATGTCTTTCTGTCCATCGAAGAACAATCCTTTCCCAGTATGTTCTGGATCCTATGTCTCCCACCTTCTTAAAACAAATGTGTTTATCCTTTTTCCCTCTTATATTTTCATTTTCTTCCTTTCTATGGAATTTTTACTGGCACTTCAGTCTCTCCTACTTTTAAACTCCTCCTACCCCAAACTGTCATAAACACAAATGTTGCCTCTACTTATTATCACAACCTTATTTCAGCCACTTTCTTGTTTATCTCCTTCCCATGCCAGTGAAACATCTTGAAAAAATTATCTCCAATTATTGTCTCAATATCTAGACCTCCCATTTACCCTTGAAACACTCCAATGAAGTTTCCGCTCCTATCCTACCACTCCATAGAAATTACTCTCTTTAAGATTACCAGTGATTACTATCTTGACCTCTTACCATCACTTGATATTCTGTACCACTTGCTTCTCAATCATCTTCATAATAAATGCAGTATTTGTTGAACATTTGCTATATTCCAAGTGCCATGTTAATGCGTTAACTTTGCATTATTTCCTTCTTTAAACCTCTCTTTCTTTGGTTTCCATGACAATGCTTCTCTGATTTTCCTTCTACCTCTCAATAGATAGTCTGGTTTCTTTGCTCATCCCCATCTTTCTGGCCTTTAATTGACAAAGTTCCTCAAGATACATTTCTTAACTCGTCTCACCCTAAAACAGATAATTGCCTCAATTTATATGTATCTATTCATACACAGATGACTCCCAGTTTTCTTTTCATTTCATCCATTCACATTTCTCCATGTAAACCTTTAAAAGACAAGAACTCTTTTGTTTGGTTAAACATAACCACAAAACCATTATCACCCTTAAAATTAATAACAGTTCCTTAAAGTTAGGAAATACACAGAGAGCAATTTTCCAATTGTTTAATAAATACAAATTTTAAAAGAAAATTTAAAATAAGGATTCTCATCAAGTTATGCTATTGATTTCAATCCTTTAGTGATTATCTCATTAGTTTTAGAATAAAAATAGAAACTGGAAGCTGGCCTATAGGCCCTGTATGGCTTGTCCTGGCTTGTCTAGTCACCTAGATCAATGAATGGAGTCAAAGATCTTAAATATTATTTTACATTGATTATTTCAAGTTGATATCAGGTCGATAATATTAAGTCAAAAGGTACTAAACCTTTCATTGTAAAATTTGCATCTTTTGGAGTTTGTTTTGACTAAAAGGAGGAGTTGAGAAATACTGATGAGTGAAATGATGCAGGCCGGGGTCAATGAAGATAGAGATGCTAATGGAATGGTCTTGATAGACATAATTCTAGGACAATCTATTCCAGTGGGCTCCTCAGTAAACTTGAAGGGTTTGGGATTAATCCAATACAACTGAAGTTGTCTTCTTTGTTATGCCTAGACAACCTTCACAAGGACAGACTGTCTAGACTGATCTCTTTGCTGCCAGCTACTCAGTTTACCATGAAAAATGTGCAGCAAGACTCAGTCTTTCCAGACTGCAGTTTTTTTTTCTCTCAAAAGTGAAGAATTTGCCCTCGTTCCTTGACAATAGTATAATGAGTGTGTTCCTATATGTGAAAAAAATGCATATAAATAACCAAATGTTTCTGTTATTCTTTGATAATAAAAGCTTGGGCTAGGCACAGTGGCTCCTGGCAGTACTTTGGGAGGCTGAGGCTAGTGGAGGCCGCTTGAGTGCAGGAGTTTGAGACCAGCCTGGGCAACATGATGACACCCTATCTATACAAGAAATACAAAACAACCTGGGCAACAGAGCAAGACTCTGTCTTTAAAAACAAAAAAAACAAAAAACTTGGTCTTATCCTCAAAGCTATTATTTTCCACTCTTACTCATCTTAATACTTCCATTGACTCAGTTGTTCAAGATAGAAATCTGGGACTATTTTCAATGCTCTCTGGTGCCTTGTCCTACCTCCCTCCCAATATTCAATTCGTCTAACTTTCAAAATACATCTTCATAGCAACCATGATGGTCTGAGCCAAAACCATCTGTTGTTGGGACTATTGTAATACTCTCCTAAATGGTCCTAATTTTCCTCCCTACATTCATACTCATCTTCTTCCATTTAATTTCTGCCTAGGAGCTAGAGTGTTTTTAAAACCATGTATCTTATATATCTATCTCTCCTTGTTTAACTACAATTGGTACTTCACATTCATGGACTGTGAAAGCACAGATTCAACCAACCAAGGATAGAAAATATTTGAAAAAAAGAATAATTAAAGACAACAACATAACAATAAAAACAATACAAATAAAAACCAATACAGTATAATAACTATATAGCATTTACATTGTGTTAGGTATTATAAGTAATCTAGAGATGGTTTAAAGCATCATCTCTTTACAGGAGAATATTCATAGGTTATATGCAAATACTATGCCATTTTATATAAGGGGTTTGAGCATCTGAGGGGGAAGAGTGGCATCCTAGAACCAATCCCCTGCAGATACTGAGGAATGACTGTACTTCAAATGATTTCTATTATACCTATCATAAAGAGGTAAAATCATAAATCCCCAATATGGCCAACCCTTTCAAAAGACCCCGCTTAAACTGACTGCCACATACCTTCCTAAACTCATTTGGTACAGCTGTCTCCCCTACTCACAACTGTACCCACACTGCCCTTCTTTAAATTCCTTTATGTAACAAACCTTTACCCACCTCAGGACCTTCACCCATGTTATTTCTTCTGCCTTAAATCTCTCTTGCTACTCATTATTTAGGAGTTGGCTCATCACTTTCTCAGAGGCCCTTCCTAAACTCTGTACTAAATTAGTAAGCTCTTCATTTCTCTAAACACAATTTATATTAATTTATATAATAATTTGTGTAATAAATTAATCCCTATTAATCTATAAGTTCAAAAAGATCAGAAATCACATCTGCTTTAAAAAATGTTTTATGTAATACAAGCCTCGCACATAGCAGGCACAAAATACTTACTTTGAACAAATGAGTGAGATAATGTATGTGGAAACATTTTGCAAAGTACCTGACACATAGACACTACTCAAATTTCTTTTCCTTTTTTATTTTAAAGACTACATTAGACATTGGTCTTTTACTTAATAGAATGTTGTTAGTTTTTTTTTTAAGTATGTATTTTACATCTTTTGAATGACTAAGATAATTCCACTAGATGTCAGACTAACCTAAAAAATTAATTGTTATAAAATGTAAGTACTGTGTATGATTCCAGTGTTTAGTTGACTGGTTTAGTTAGATGATTCTCATATTGTTAATTTGATGAGGAGAGGTAATGTTTTTGTAGATGCCTTTGAAATTGGTGATTGTGCATGCTCTATGATTGTATATTGAGTACCAAGGATATAATTCTCTTGTGCTATAGAAGGTTATAGATATTTTGGGTTTCTTATAAAAGATTTGCACTCTCCCAATAGCAAAATACTTATAAAATAGAATACAAAATAAAAACTGCAAATATTTATTAAACACCAACTATATATCAGACACTTTGCTAAATGCTTTATGTTTTATCTCATTTAATCTCCATTAGTAAGTTACGACAGTAAGTAATAGTATCTCCATTAATAGAACAGTCTTGTGAGATAAGTAATATTATTAACCTCATTTTGAGAACTAGGGTTTAAAAAAAAGTTAGCTTTTTTTTTTTTTTTTTTGTGAGACACAGTTTTGCTCTTGTCACCCAGGCTGGAGTGCAATGGCATGATATCGGCTCACTGCATCCTCTGCCTCCTGGGTTCAAGTGATTCTCTTGCCTCAGCCTCCCGAGTAGCTGGGATTACAGGCATGTGCCACGGTGCCTGGGTAATTTTGTATTTTTAGTAGAGACAGGGTTTCTCCACGTTGGTCAGGCTGGTCTTAAACTCCCGACCTCAAGTGATCTGCCCGCGTTGGCCTCCCAAAGTGCTGGCATTACAGGAGTGAGCCACTGCCCCCAGCCCTAAATAGGTGATCTTAAAAGCTCTAAAAGAGATAGTATACTCTATCAAAATTATTTATAAAATCATTTCAATAAAAATAACTCCCTATTTTGCAAAAATAAAGATGTTTTAATAACAATAGCCTTGTCAACATTCATGCCACTTAGAACTTGGTATTTCGTTTATCAGATAAATTTGTTGGTTAGTGAAAGAGATTAGGATGGTAGTGGATAGAGCATACAATTTGGAATTAGATCTTGGTTTGCATCTCAGCATCACCATTTACTAGCTTTAGTCTGAACTTGGGCAAGGTATTTCACATCTCTTAGCCTCAGGTCCCAGTTAATTGGGGGATAAAATACAATGTCGACCTTACTATGCTGAAGTAAAGATTAAATAAAAAATATACAGAAAATGCCACTACACTGACTGGCATGTGATAAGTTATAGTTCAATATATCTTGCTTTAAAAGCGTTTTGTTAAAAATATCTAAATCTAAGAGCAAAAGATATTAATTTTGTAAGTACTATGGGTTACAAACCTCTCGTATTTTGGTCATGGTAGATGAATATAGAAAATAGCAATGTCAAATTTATACTTGAATGGCTTAAAATTTATCTATGGACAGTTTATAAAGACTAGTTGTTTAATTCTCAAATTTAATGAGAACATTTCCATTGAAGAGTTAAGAATTAAGATAATGTATCTTGCAGTTAATCAACATTTTTAAAGTAACTGGTGCTTTGATATGACAGTAAAGGAGGTTGAGAGAGAACATAGATTCACTCTTTCCTTCCATGTTTATTACTTGTTATCATTTATTAATACTAACACATTACTTCTTACCTAGACTCCTTTAATAGCCTCAAAAATTATCTCTCCATTTCACTTTCCTTTTGCAAGTTTTCAAGATGAACAGTCCTAAAAGTACAGTTCAAATTGTATTGTAATTTGCTCAAGCATCTGCCTCCTATAGTAAGTATACACTACTCTTGTTAGAGTCCTATCATAGGTTATTTGCCCCATTTTTACTACATAGTATTCAGAACTTCATTGATATATGTGGGCACAATATCTAGTGTCCCTCATTCAAGTTTATATTTTGAAAATATTTGTAAATTTATTTAACAGGGCTGGAGTGAAAAATATTTTTCTTTTAAACTTTAAGATATTTTAAAAAACCCAGAAAATATAAAGAATAGTGTAAGAATAGTGTAACAAAAACTTATATTCTTCTCATATAGAAATAACAATTTTTAAAATCATAGCTTAATTTTTTTTAAAGGGCTAAAACGTGATTGTTGAAGCTTCAGATCTAGGTAACTAAACCAACACTCCCAGTCTCATTCACCTTTCTGCCCTCCACTCAAAGCTTCCTCTAGGAAGAGTTTAATGTATTTCCTGCCCAGTTTTTAAAAAAATATACATTTTATTGTGTTTTAGGTTTTGGGGTACATGTGAAGAACATGCAATATTGTTGCATAGGTACATACATGGCAATGTGGTTTGCTGCCTTCCTCCCCATCACCTATATCTGGCATTTCTCCCTATGCTACCCCTCCCCATCTCCCCACCCCCCACTGTCCCTCCCCTAGTTCCACCCATTTAAAGCAGTGTCTAGAGGAAAATATATAGCAATATATGCCCACATGAGAAGCAAGGAAAGATCTAAAATTGACACCCTATCATCAAAATTGAAAGAGCTGGAGGAGCAAGATTGAAAAATCTCAAAAGCTAGCAGAAGACAAGAATTAACTAAGATCAGAGCAGAACTGAAGGAGAGAGAGACACAAAAAACTCTTTAAAAAATCAATAAATCCAAGAGCTGATTTTTTGAAAAGATCAACAAAATAGACCACTAGCCAGATTAATAAAAAAGAAAAGAGAATAATCAAATAGATGCAATAAGAAAACGATAAAGGGAATATCACCACAGATTCCACAGAAATACAAACCATCGTCAATTACTACAAACAACTCTATGCACATAAACCAGTAAACCTGGAAGAAATGGATAAATTCCTGGACACTTGCATCCTCCCAAGCCTAAACCAGGAAGAAGTTGAAACCCTGAATAGACCAATAACAAGGGCTGAAGTTGAGGCAGCAATTAATAGCCTACCAACCAAAAAAA
>CAUYQU010043345.1:0-50388 GCA_963574635.1 Cheracebus regulus | reverse complement strand
ACCTCTAATTAATACCTTCAACTCCTGCTGGTTTTACGAATAAAAATATTCACTGAATATTTGAGGTGCTGGTATTGAATGCCTGACCTCAGGTGATCCGCCTGCCTCGGCTTCCCAAAGTGCTGGGATTACAGGCGTGAGCCACCGTGTGCCCAGCCCATATATTGTTTTATAGTCAAATAAGAGTTTTAGGCCAGGCATGGTAGCTCATGCCTATAATCCCAGCACTTTGGGAGGCTGAGGTGGAAGGATCACTTGAAACCAGGAGTGTTGCAAGGACTGTGCTAGCTGCTGTAATTCATGATGTTTGCAACCACAATGTTAGACACTTTATAGTTACACATAATCAGTGGGTGATAATTCGCCAACACTTCTTCCCGTCTTTAGTGTATTAACATTGTTTCCAACATGTGTTTGTAAATAACTACTTGGGAGGTAGTAGTCACAACTATTTTTCCTCCGATGCAGTATTTGACTTCCTTCTGACACTGGGCTTTCAAGTTAGGGCTGGAGTGGACAGAGCAATTTCATAACACAGAAAACAGGATAAAGGGTCCGTTACCTGAGTCTCTCAGTCGAGCAAGTTCCTGCCGACGTTTCTTTCGTTTCTCCTTCTTCAGGGCGGCCCTGTACTTTTTGTGGCTGCAAGATTAAAAAAACACACACACAACAATCAGCGGCTACAGTGCAGCGCTGCCCGAGCTTCCCGCTCCTCCGAGTCCAATGAAAGGAAATAGTTCGGGTGCTAAGGAGAGAAATATTGCTTCCTGTAATTACAGAACAGGCATCTATCATCGCTTCATCCTCCCATTCCCAGACGGTCTTCTCCATCCGCCACCTGATCCCCTCCTCGCTTGCCTGAGCCTACGATCGCCCGGTGACACTCCGGGGAGGGAACCAGGGAGCGCACCAGGAAGGAATCGAGCTGTCACGGTGGCTCACTTGGCTTGGACCTGCTTCCCTTTTTTTCCTGCTACCACATCCTCCATGGCCACGGTCGGCCAGCTCACCTGCTCATCTCCCCGTACGGAGCTTACCTTGGTTTCTCGGGAAACGTCGTCTTCTCGGGCGCAGCCATCTTGGCGGCTCCGCCCCGTCCCTCCAGGAAAGGGCGGGCCTAAGAGCTGTGGAGGGCACGCGCAGGCGCGGGCGGCCTCCCTTGCACGACACCAGAAACGGAAGGGTGGAGGGACTTTTCGGCGGCTGGTCTTCCAAAACGCTGCTCAAATACATAGGTCCTTCCTGCAAAAATCCTGTGGGGCTTTTGCCCCGCCCTAGAAGTAAGTGTCGCTTCAGCGCTTGCTCAGTGATTTATCACTGTCTCCCTCCTCGCCCTAGCAGGACGTGTTGTGGCCGGGAGGTTAAAGTCACACACTCCCGCTTTCCTCAGCATCAATTCATGAAGTCACATCCCGCACAGAACTGCTCGCCCGGCTTCATTTCCGACTTTTCAGGTTCCGCGTCCTTCCGCCGATCCACCTATCAGCGCCTCAGATAAAGCTCCAGACTCCGCTCTCTGCCAGTCACACCTGTTCTGGCCCCAAGCATACCTGACTCCCGGGCTGCAAAGCTGTTACCCCTGCCCCTGAGGAGTTTACAATCGAAGGGCAGAGAAGAACCGATACATAATATGATGCAGGCAAATGAAGTTTACCTAACGTAGTGCACCTAAGGATTCAGGGTGAGCTTTTTTTCTCGCCCCCCCCCCCCGCCCCCTAGTATCACGTGTGACTCAATTGCAGTATCAGGGAGAACTTTCTGATGCTAAGAGTTGAGTTTGGGGCAGGAGGCGGTGTCTCATGCCTGTAATCCCATCACTGGGAGGCCGAAGCAGGCGGATCACCTGAGGTCAGGAGTTGGAGACCAGCCTGACCAACATGGAGAAACCCGATCTCTCCTAAAAATACAAAATTTGTCGGGTGTGGTGGCGTATGCCTGTAATCTCAGCTAGTTGGGAGGCTAAGGCAGGAGAATTGCTTGAACCCGGGAGGCAGAGGTGGCAGTGAGCCAAGATCACACCATTGCACTCCAGGCTGGGCAACAAAGCGAGACTCCGTCTCAAAAAAAAAAAAAAAAGAGTTGAGTTTGAAAGGAAGATGCCCTTTACCCAGACGGAGAAGGGTGGGAATGCGGTTACAGTCAGATCAGAATAAGCAGAGGCACTGAGAGGTAAAACTGGAATATGCTGGGAACAGCAAGAATTTTGGCAATCGAATTTATTTGTTCGTTTCTTATATATTAGACACAGGGTCTTCCTCTTTCACTGAGGCTGGCATGCAGTGGCGCAATCACGACTCACTGCAGCTTCGACCTCCCAAAGGTCAAGCGATCCTTCAGCCTCCCGAGTAGCCGGGAATACAGGCTCAAGCCACCATGCCCGCCCAGTGATCCAATTTAAAGTGCAATTCGAGAGTATCAAGGAATAGTTGTAGTGATGGGGTGGGAGGGCTAGGTGTAGGAGGAGGGCGTGGTGTGCCATGTTAAGACGCTCTGTTTACATTCTGTAGCGACAACAGTGAACCATTTTGCAATATAAAGGATTAAAAGATAAAGCCAGAATATCACAATAATCTAAGTGAAAGGTGATGAGGAATTAAACTGGAGCAATAAGAGTAGGGATTGAGAAACTAAAAATTATTCCAATAATCAGACTTTAATGTACACATACAAGGCCAAGCAAAAACTGTTCCTCACAAGGATACATTACAGCTGTAAAATGACTAACAACCTCCATCATTTGAGTAATTGAATAGCTTCCTTGGCCTAGGTTTGTTCCGTTTTCCTCCAAATTAAAGTTGCTGAGATACCCAATTACTAAACTACTGCCCTGCTTCCTCTAATTCCTCCTTAGAATTATTCAACCGAAGCCCAAACTCTGCATAAAACCTCACCCTAATCCCTCTTATACTGACACACTTGGGGCAACACATGTTCCCTTCGCCTCCAAGTTGACCTTGTCTAGCTCAGTGCATTGGTTGGTTGTGATCTTGAGTAAATTCCTTGATGTCGCCGGGCACAGTGGCTCACATCACTTTGGGAGGCTGAGGCGGGCAGATCACAAGGTCAGGAGATTAAGACCATCCTGGCTAACACAGTGAAACCACGTCTCTACTAAAAATACAAAAATTAGCCAGGTGTGGTGGTGCACACCTATAGTCCCAGCTACTCAGGAGGCTGAGGCAGGAGAATCCCTTGAACCCGGGAAGTGGAGTTTGCAATGAGCCAAGATTGTGCCACTGCACTCCAGCCTGAGTGACAGGGTGAGACTCCATCTCAAAAAAAAAATGTTTTTCTTGGCCGGGCACAGGGGCTCACGCCTGTAATCCTAGCACTTTGGGAGGCCAAGGTGGATGGATCACCTGAGGTCAGGAGTTCAAGACCAGCCTGGCCATCATGGTGAAACCCCATCTTTTTAAAAAAAAATAAAAAAAATTTTTCTTAATGTCTACTCCTGTTTTATCATTTGTAAAAATAAGGATAGTAATAATAGTTCCCATCTTATAAGGCTTTTATTATGAAAACTGAGTAAGATAACCCATGCTCTATCCTGATACAGTGCCTGGCAATAGTGGATGCCTCCAAAACTTTAGCTGTTACATCATCACCATCATCATTATCATCATTAGTATGAAAACTTCCTTGCCCCCTCAAGAGGGGTGAGGTACTATATGCATTTCCAGCACAAGTATCCCACATTTTATAACATCCATCATGGTTTGGTACACATCATCACCTTTACCTGTCTGCTTCTTGACTAAATCTTAAACTAAACTCTCTGGGTGGAGATTTGGCAGTTGTATCCCCAAACTAGAGTGCTCTGGATGGCACAGAATGTTGTAGCTATGGAAGTCACAAATTTTGCCCCTGTGACCAGAACTTATACTGAGAATTGCTGCCCATTCTGAAAGCATCAGTGTTTGAGTTGTTGTAAGATTTCTTATGAATCAGACCAGACTTTCACTTCAGAACAATAAGTAACAATATCTTCTAAGAAATCTCAGCTCACTGCAACCTCCGCCTCCCAAGCTCAAGTGATTCTTCTGCCTCAGCCTCCCAAGTAGTTGGAATTACAGGCACATGCCACCATGCCCGGCTAATTTTTGTATTTTTTAGTAGAAATGGGGTTTCACCATGTTGGCCGGGTGTTGGTCTCGAACTTCCGACCTCAGGTAATCTGCCTGCCTTGGCCTCCCAAAGTGCTGGGATTACAAGCATGAGTCACGGTGCCTAGCCGTAGATATTTTAATGAGTTAGAAATGAATGTAAATTTCCTTTTATAGGAGTTAGACATTTATTTTCAACAATTAACGACTGAATTCATTTTCAGAAATAGGCTTGAATTGCTTGTTAATTTCATTACAGAAGTAACTCTAAAAGCCAATTCCACTTCAAAACTCTAATTACCATCATTTGAATTTAATAGAGAAAGACATCTTCCAAGACTTCTTTTGGGTGGATGCCTGGTTTTAAAATAGCCAACTTTACCCTAACCCATGTGTAAGACAGTTCTCCAGGTGGCCTTGAACTGACCCAGTTCTTCCCTCTTCCTTGCTTGTAGTTCTTAAGAATAACTGTACAATGCACTGGGAATGCAATATCCTGACATGGAGGAACTGCCTGAAACAGTTTGCCCTTGTTCTTGTCCCTCTCAGGGACAATGTAACTTCTTGGGTAGGGTGGAACTGTTCAAGTCAGCCAGGTTGTGTTCCGCTCTCCCCTAGAAGCAGGATGTCCTTCAAAGCTTTGCCCAGTGAGTTATGTGGCCCCTGTGGTATATAACCGAGGGCATGGTGCCTTTTGGGATCTGTCAGCTGTGGTGCAAGTGGGGCACGTACAGTCAAGACTCCACCAGCCGCGCCCTGGGCAGCTTTCTAGAGCCCTGGGGGACTGGCTCACAATGCAGCCAGGGCCTCTTTTGTCCCTTGCTTCCTGCCTGTAAGTAATAAATCTGCTACATGTAATTTATTGGGTGTGTGTGTGTTCTATCAGACAGGTTGCTAACCAGTGTACACTGAACCTGCTTGGCACCATTTAGCCCTGGGAAAGGAGAAAGGTGGTCACAGCCTGACCTATATGGTGATATCAGCAGGCTGCATGTGCACTGTATTGTTCGACATAAAGAGGTGCACTGGGGAAGACCAGCCGCCTCTTCCCATTGTTGCTTCTTTAGTGCCCCTATGAGTTTTTAGTCACTTTCAAGTGAAAGGATAGCTCATTAATTTTACAGACATATGCATACACCAAAACAATAGAAAGCAAGTCTTTCAACGACCACTAATATCGTAAAGAAAGGGTTTTATTGATCTAGTATGATTTAATGAAAATGAACAGCAATTTTAATACAAGCTTATTTTCCAAGACCTTTGACAGACCTTAGGCCCATTTTCCACCTTCATGTCTAGGAAAGTACAAGCAAAACACTTTTGAGGGCATAAAAAACACAAGTTTCTTGCTAAGGTGTATCAGCCAGGGAAATCTGCTCTGCCCCTTTGAGGGTCATCTAACTAAGACATGGAAACCAAAACGGCCTCAAGCCAGTTTCTATCCCCGCTGCAGGGAAGGTGGCCATGCAAACCAGGACACGGTTCAAAGTGAAAAAGAGTGTGGTTAATAATCACACCAGAACACCAGGTATAAGATGCAAGGAGGAGGGCAAGTCAGGCATTCTGTACATTACTTCTCCCTTCAACTTGGAAAACTCACTGCAATAGGGTTTTGCACTGATCGTTTCACAAGGCAGTTAGGAGGAAAGCCTGTGTGTTCTGGAAAATGCCTATCTTGTGTATTTACCCTTTTAAAGGTAACTACACTTTGAAACAGGTGAACTGCAAAAAGTTAACAAAGATTTCATTTTATACCATGTTTACCTTTTTAAGAATCTTATGCGTTTCCTAGGGCATACATGCAAAAGCCTTCACATTTCCCCCTTTTTAAAAGAGACATTTCTCAAACTTATACTTGCAACCCCAGCCCTATCTTTTTTTCTCTACAAAATTAATTTTTTACTTTTAACATGGTAAAATACAAATATAAAAATGACCATCTTATTTTTTTAAATACACCATCTTAATCATGTTAAGTATACAGTTCAGTAGTGTTAAGTATAATCACACTGCTTTGCAATAGATCTCTAGAATTCTTGCAACACAAGCCCTGTACCCACTAAATACAAATTCACCTTCTCCCCTTCCTCCAGCCCTTGGTAACCACCTTTCTACTTTCTATTGTATGATTTTGACTACTTTGGATACTTCACGTGGAGGAATCACAGTATTTGTTCTTTTGTGACTGACTTATTTCACTTGACATAATACCTTCAAGGTTCATCCACATTGTGCATTTGACAGTATTTCCTTCTTTTTAAAAGCTGAATAATATTCTGTTGAACGTATATACCACGTTTTCTTTATCCATTCATCTGTTGATGGACATTTGGGATGCTTCCAGAACCTCTTGGCTATTGTAAATAATGCTGCTATGAACATGGATGTACAAATAACTCTTTGAGATCCCACTTTGGTGGTAATTCTTATGGTAATTCTGTTTTCAGTTCTTTGAGAAACCTGTGTACTGTTTTTCATGATGTCTGCACCATTTTACATTACCACCAACAGTGCACAAGAGATTCAACTTCTCTGCATCCTCCCCAACACTTGTTATTTTTTTATTCTTCTGATAGTGGCCATCATGATTGGCGTGAGATGATATGTCATTGTGTCATTGTGGTTTTGATTTGCGTTTCCCTAATAATTAGTGATGTTGAGTATCTTTTCATGTTCTTATTGCCCATTTGTATATCTTCTTTGGAGAAATGTCTATGCAAGTCCTTTGACCATTTTTAAAAATTGAGTTTTTTGGTTTTCTTGTTGTTGAATTATAGAAGTTCCTCATATATTCTGGATTTGGGCTCCTTGTAAGATATATGATTTGCAATTATTTTCTCTCACTCTAGAGCTTCCCTTTTCACTTTGTTGATTGCTTCCTTTGACACACAGAAAGTTTTAAGTCTGATGTAGTCCCATATCCTTCCTAACCATCTTTAAGTGTACAGTTCAGTAGTATTAAGTATATTCATCCAACCCTATCTTGCAGACCAGATGACTAACATATTAATGAAAGAAATACTACCAGTTATTGATGCAACACTGAGTCTGAACATAGGTTTAGAGGCATTTGGAAACATTCCAAGATATTTATAAGCAACAGCAACAGGGGCATCTAGATTTTAGCCTATCTGACAAGTTTCTTTCCCTTCAACCACAACAAAAGTCTTCTAAACTACTGTATAAACTGAGAGATTTAAGTTGATCACCTGCCTTGCCAAGAACCTTAACTAATGAGTAAATAAAGTTCAGATGGTTGTGAAGTTCAGATAGGATACCTTTTCTTTTTACTGTAGAAAAGATTATCATTATATACTATATAACAGTGTGCAAATAATATAAAATAATATTATAAACTATAGGCTATTAGATTGCTAGACCTTTGAAAAATATTTCTGGAAGTGTACAATGAAAAAATTCTAAGTTCTAGGCACTTTAAGCATTTTCTTTTTTCTTTCTTTTTTTTTCTTTATTAGACATGATGGAGTCTCATTCTGTTGCCTAGGCTAGAGTGCATGATATGATCTTGGCTCACTGTAACTTCCGCCTCCTGGGTTCAAGCGATTCTCCAGCCTCAGCTTCCCGAGTAGCTGGAATTACAGGTGTCTACCACCATGCCCAGCTAATTTTTGTATTTTTAGTAGAGACAGTGTTTCATCATGTTGGCCAGGCTGGTCTCGAACTCCTGACCTCAAGTAATCCACCCGCCTCAGCCTTTCAAAGTGCTAGGATTACAGGCGTGAGCCACTGCACCTGGCCAAGCATTTTCTTTTAAATGTTCTGCATGTATTTTCTATATGATCAGATCTTTAAGTAAAATATCTGATCTTCAGAAGTGCAAAGGTATTTCTGGATATAGGAAAAGTCCTTGTTTTTGTACATTATAAATTGATAGTAAGTAAATGTATCATGTCCTTATAACAATTAAAGACTGGGGCAAATATACTCATTGAGAAGCCCTTATGAAAGAATACACATTCATGTTATGAAATAAAATACACCTAAACCATGGCCAATGGTGGGCCAAGAAGTACCAGTCTGGGCCCACAGGCTGTTTCTGAAAGGCCTGAGTTCTGGTCAGTGTCGATGCCTTACCACTTGTTAAAAATTTTGATTATAATCCCTACATATAGCACTATAGAACCACTAATGGATAAACATGAAAAGATAGCTCAAAAATGTCAGATATAAAAAGATATTACAAGCCGGGCCAGGTGGCCAGCACCTGTAGCCCCAGTTACTCCAGAGGCTAAGGCAGGAGGACTGCTTGAGCCTAGGAGTTCAAGGCTGCAGTGGGCTGTCATTGGGCCACTGCATTCTAGCCTGGGCAACAGAGCGAGCCCTAGTCTCCTAAAGAAAAAAAAAAGGCATTACAATTACCAACAAGTAGCTGTAAGAGAAACTTGTGTCTCTTGCTGGTACCGAATAGCTTTGCTCAAAGACTGATGAAGCACTCGCATGCTAAGAAATGCACATCTGTAAATATTATCAAATGCAGGCATTTAGAATAGTCTAGTTAACAATTTTAGTAAGCTAGTATGTATTAAAGCAAAGGCAAAATACTGCCTAGATAGGAACGTTTTAGGAGGTTGCTTGGCTGGTCGCCGGCTTGGGTTTCGCTTGTACATTCAGCACATAATCATGCTGGAAGGATGAACGGACAGTGCGATTCATCAGTGGCTGAAGGGGGCGGAAGTTGTCCACCATTCTTTTCTCCTTCTCCCCCTCAGAAGTGAAAAGCAGGGTCCGAAATTGCTCAAGCTAGAAATAGAAACAGAAAGCATCAATAATTTCAATAGACAACCCGCTTTACTTCGTGAATAAAATACTTTCGTTTTTAAAATCCTGAAGCATTTGTCTCAAATTAGATACAGAAGGAGAAGTTATTTCTGGGTAAGAATGCCTTCACCACTTGACAGGGAATAAAATGCCCAGTGGTGGTGATGATCCTGATGGTGGTCCTGTGGGGAGGAGAGCAGCAGGAGGTGGTGAAACTAGGAGGGCACTTGGGATCCAAAGACCTGGGGCAAAGGCCCTGTCCCTACATATTATCCATTTACCAAGGATGAGTTCATTCATCTCTTTCATTCTCAAGAAGCTCCTTTTCAAATGAGCAAAATAGCCAGCTTACAGAATGAGAAAGGAAAGGCCTGATGCATATACTAAAAACACCAAAACTAAGTGGGTTAAAAAAAAAATTTAACTGACTCATTAATGTAAAATATGTATTATTGATTGCTCACTACACCTGGGTAGTGTGGGCAAAGCAATGCATATTGATGTCTTTTTTTTTTAAGACAGAGTCTTACTCTGTCACCCAGGCTAGAGTGCAGTGGTGTGATCATGTTTCTCTGCAGCCTCAACCTCTGGGACTCAAGTGATTTCCCACTTCAGTCTCCCAAGTAGCTGGGATTACAGGCACATACTGCCACATCAGCTAATTTTTTCATTTTTTGTAGAGACAGGGTCTTGCTATGTTGCCCAGGTTGGTCTTGAACTCTTGGCCTCAAGTGATCCTCCCACCTAAGTCTCCCAAAGTGCTGAGATTACAGGCGTCGGCTACCACACCAGGCTGCATGTAGGTGTCTTAACTGGAGACGGGATGCTCTGCGCTTGTGCTGTCCAATAGAACTTTCTGCAATGACGGAAATGTCCTCTGCATGGTCCATTACAGTAGTCACAAGCCACATATGGCTACTGGGCACTTGAAATGTGGTCAGTGCAACTGAGGAACTGAAATTTACATTTAATGTACTTATATCTAAATGTAAATGGTTACATGTGTCCAGTGGCTACAATATTAGACAGTATAGCTCAATGCAAAAGGAGCAACCCAGAATATCAACAACTTGTTCTGTGATATGGCAGCAGTATCAACCAGTAGTCCCTTGGTTTCAGACCCAATTGTGTTATGAAATATTTTACTGAGGCCAGGCGTAGTGGCTCATGCCTGTAATCCCAGCACTTTGGGAGGCCAAGGCGGGCGGATCACCTGAGGTCAGGCGTTTGAGACCGGCCTGACCAACATAGTGAAACCCGTCTCTACTAAAAATACAAAATTAGCTGGGTATGGTGGCGCATGCCTGTAATCCCAGCTACTGAGCCCTGGAGGCAGAGGTTGCAGTAAACTGAGACCACGCCATTGGACTCCAGCCTGGGAAACAAAAGTGAAACTAGGGGGCGAGGGTAGGTGGGGAGAAAGAAATACTTCACTTCAGGCCAGTAGGAAAATCCATTCATTACATTCTCGCTTATTCAATCTGCCTCATTTTAACAACTCAGAATACAGCCTGAGGCACCGTAGACAAGCAAGTGAAGGGTCATTTGCAACAAAGACTTCAGGCTGAGTAGAGCTGAAGAGCCCAAACTAGGACTGAAAGCAAGCAATGCACTGTCACACAGTGGCTGTACTTGCAAATTACACATAAGCTCTCACTCATTAGGAAGCTATACAAGTAGTTAATGTTTCTTTTTATTCAGCTAATTGCAGAAAATTAGAAATAGCTAAATAGCAAAGATAAATGACATCTGATCTATGAAATGAACTAGTATGTAGTCCTTAAAATAATACTGAAGATGTTCATTCTCTATAAAATGTTCCCTGCATCACTGAGTGAAAAGAGCAGCAAACTGGTATGTACAGAATGATTCCATTTTCATACAAAAACTGTGTGTGTGTGTGTGTGTGTGTGTGTGTGTGTGTGTATCTATATATAGATAGATAGATAGATATGACCAGAAGGATTCATGTACATCTGGATAGACAGGAGACCAGAAGGATTTCCCCAAACAATGATAGTGGTAAAATTATAGGCAACTAGGATAATATTATAGATGGCAGGTAGCATTGTTTTCCTTACTAAATTTTCTGTGTTACCATAAGTTTCATATTAAATTACATTCTGGAAATAGCCAATACAGTTAGACCAGAAAATAAAAAATAAAATTTGAAATTATATAATTGAAAAATAAATTTTAAAGTTTTGTTGAAATTTTATTTACAAAATCCTCACATGGGTCACTGACCCTGTGATCTATTTACTTTATCTATTTTTCAATGTTATGTTCATTTGATTTTCTAGAAGGAATATAAATCGAGGAAATGTGTCAATGTTTTAATCCAAAGAATAGAAACAGACTACATGTATAGGCCACAAAGCCTACACATTTGCAGGTATAAAAGGATTTTCCTGTGCTTATCCTAGTACTTTTATAGTGATAGTTTTTACATGTAATATATCTGGAATGTATTCTTGTATAAGGTCTGAATGGTGGATCCAATTTTTACCCCCAAATGTCTGCTCAATTTTTCTTCAACAGCATTTACTGAATACTCTATCTTTCCTGCCTACTGAGTTGAAATGCTATATTTATCAAATTTATTTGGACATATTTCTGAAATTATTATTTTCTTCCTGTGATGGTTAATTTTATGTGTCAACTTGATTGGGCCATGGGATACACAGACAGGTTAAATACTATGTCTGTGTATGTCTATGAATGTGTTTCTGGAAGAGATCAGGATTTGAATAGATGGGCTGAGTAAAGTAAATGGCCCTCCCCAAAGTGGATGGGAATCATCTAATACACTGAGGATCTGAGTAGAATAAAAAGGCAGAGGAAGGTTGCATTTGCTCTGAATACTTGAGCTGGAACATCAATCATCTCCTACCTTCGGAGCTCCTGGTTCTCAGGCTTTCAGACCAAGATAGAAATCTACATTATCAGCTCTCCAGCTCTCAGGCCTTTGAACTACACCACTGTCTTTCCTGGGTCTCCAGCTTGCAGATGGCAGATTGTAAGACTTCTTAGTCTCCATAATCACATGGCCAGTACCATATGATAAAACTTTATAACTTTTCCTTTATTTATCTTTATAGGGTTATAGGGTTAGGATTATTGAACCTTTATAGGGTTATTTATCTAACTTTAACTTTTTCTTTCTTTCTTTTATTTTAATTTATCTTTATCTATATCTGATATGGTTTGGCCCTGTGTCCCTACCCAAATCTCATGTCAAATCATAATCCCCTCCACCCCATGTCAGGGAAGGGGCCTGGTGGGAGGTGATTGGATCATGGGGGTGGACTTCCTCCTTACTGCTCTTGTGATAGTGAAAGTTCTCACAAGATCTGATGGTTTAAGAGTGTGTGGCACTTCCCCCATCTCTCCCTCTCTCTCCTGCCACCATGTGAAGAAGGTCCTTGCTTCCCTTTTGCCTTTTGCCATGATTTTAAGTTTCCTGAGGCCTCCCGGTCATGCTTCCTGTTAAGCCTGTGGAAATACGAGTCAATTAAACCTCCTTTCTTCATAAATTACCCAGTTTCAGGTAGCTTTTTATAGCAGTGTGAAAATGGACTAATACAATATCTATCCTATTGGTTCTGTTTCTCTGGAGAACTCTGACTAATATACTTCCCTTGACTGATCTCTTTATCCATGTGCCAGTAACATGCTATTTAATTATTGAGGCTTTATAACCTTGTGAGTCTAATCATCCTTTATTTCCTTTTCTAGGATTTCCGCTGGCTATTTATGTGTTTGGCTTTATTCATGAGTTTAGAAATAGCATATCGATTTAAAAATCCTATTGGTATATTTATTGGAAACATATTAAACTTATGGTGAATAAACAATTCCTGGAGAATGACAAATTGGGTTGTCATTTATGACTAAAAAAGTGTCTTTTTTTTAAGATGGGGTTTCACCATGATGGCCAGGCTGGTCTTGAACTCCTGACCTCAGGTGATCCACCCACCTCGGCCTCCCAAAGTGCTATGATTACAGGCTTGAGCCACCACTCCCGGCCAAAAAAGGTGTCTTTATGATGTCTTTTGATCCTGTAATGTATTAACTTTATTAATTCAAGACTTCTTGGTATCCTCCAGGAACATTTTATGTTTTTTTTAAATTAACTTTCCTTGTTGAAATTAATATTGTACTCTACTGATTACTGAATTATCTCTGATTTTTGTAGTAGTTTTTTATTGTTTCTCTAATTTATTTTTTATTTTCTGGTCTAACTGTATTGGCTACTTGCAGAAAAGAAAAAATAAATTAGAGAAACAATAAAAAACTACTACAAAAATCAGAGATAATTCAGTAATCAGTGGAGTACAATATTAATTTCAACAAGGAAAGTTAATTTTAAAAAGCGTAAAATGTTCCTTAATATGGTAATAATCCTTTCCATACAAAACCTACTGTTTACTTTAGAACTGAGATCAATCTCTTTTATTAAGATAGAAAAGTCTCTATTCAGCTCTGTTTTATTAAAAATTTTCAAAAACTGAATGGTGATTTTTACAAATGTCTTTTTAACTTCCCTGGAAATGATAAGATTTTTCTATTTAGATCCACTGATAGAATGAATTATATTAATATCATTCTTAAAAATGAACCATTCTTGTATTACTGGAGTAAAAGCTACTTGGACAAAGTATATATTTCTTCTGATGTACTGCTGGATTCTGTTTCTAATATTTTCTTTTTAGCTTTTTTTAAAATATATTCTTCAAAGGGGGGTCCAATCTTTGGTGAGTGTTGGTATCAGTTATGCTGGCTTCATAAAAAGAATCTGGAAGCTTTTGTTCTTATGAAAATGCTTTGTAATCAATAAAAATCCCATAAGGCAAGTATGAGCAAATATTATTGTAGTTTAGTTATATTATACATTCTACAGGATTTTGAGTATTTGCATAGTAAATACAAGTTCACAAAACTGACTTAAATTAAAGTTTCTGGACAAACATTGTTGGATTCTGTATTTATCCTGAGATTCTACAGTAGAACTCCCATAAGGATTTTAAAGAGCTTTGAACACATTTATTTCCAGCCTTCATTCTTCCCTTTAAAAGAGTCTTGATTTTGTATAGAGTTTAATATCTATATATAAAATACAAAAGGCATAAGAAGACATATGTAATTGTCAAATATAGATGTAAAAAGCTTATGTTCTTCTGTGTTTTAACTCTTCTCTCTGGTTAATTTGAAACGTCCCCAAATTCATATCCAAACTGAGACAAGACATTGGTATACTTTAATAAAAATGTATAAGCATTACAAGATGTTAAAACTGATGCCACAGTCTGAATCCAGCCTTGTTTTAAATGGGCAAAGATTTCCTTAGATTGAAATTGTAGAGAGAACGTACCTGATCATGATCAACCTCTACTGGCTGCTTCTTAATGATCCAGGTGACAGACTCAGAGAGGGGTGGAGTAGTCAGAGACCCTGAGTAGGTCCAGTAATCTGGGCAGGTAGGCATCAGGCAAGAAGGGTCAAATGATCCAAATTCCACAAGGGTGTCCTGGCCAAGGAAGAGATAACTAAGTCATTATTTAGTGGTGAAAACTAAATAATGATTCCTCGTTGTCAGGAATCAGACAACGAGGTGATGGTTCTCAGGGAGTGTCTGGGGATCAGCAGTGGTCCAGAGGAGCTCCAGGCCCTTCTAGGCAGCTTCCTGAAGCATTGCTGCTTAGGATGGAATCATGCCCAGCCAAAGCCATCTGATCTCTCAGTTCTAGTGAGGATCCAGCAGGTAGTCTCCTCTGAATTTTCTTAGGAGGTTTTAGACAGTGGCCTATGAATAAAGAAGGAGGCTTTGCATTTTCAAGAGAGGCTAACTGAGAATTGTCCTTTTAAGAAGAAATGCAGATCAGGAGGAGCCAGAATCCTGAACTAAAAGGCAAGAGAGAGAAAAAGAGGGAAATGGAGAGGAAAGGAGAGGGAAAGGGGTAGGGACCAGAAGGAGAGAGTGGGGGATGGGGAGAGATAATATATGGGCTTCCAGAGAGGAAAGGAGAGGGAAAGAGGTGGGGACCATAGGGATACAGTGGGGGATGAGAGGGAGAGGGAGAGAATATATGGGCCTCCAGAGAGCAGCCCTTTGAAATTCTGCATATAGAAGAATTAATCTTGGGGACTGGACAAAGGCATCTGACCTGAAGGATGTGGGTCACTGTTCTTTCCAGCTGGACAAGGCAAGATTCTGTAGAACTGCTCTCTGCTCCTTGCCTGTGGGAGGGCAGCTAGAGAAAAGAAGGCTGCTCTAGGTGTGTTCACAAGGACTTAGAAGGAGCTGGTGTCGGGAACAGAGGAGGGCACAGCCATATGTTCCTGAGGCCCCAAGTCCTCAGTGGTACTGCAGCAAAACCAGAAAGCTCACTGCCTACCCACAGAATTACCACTTCTGTCTCCTGGAATCATAAATGGCAAGTTTTCTTCTAAGGCTGAGTACAGTTCACTTAATTAAACTTCCCAATTCAAGTGCCTTGGTAATGTCTCTGCTCTGAGATTGAAACATACAAATATATTTTACGTAATTAAGGAAAACAAATAGTACCTTGTGCTTAATCAATGGCAAAGTATCCACTAATTTCTGTAGCTCTTTATGATGTTTGCCTAGCTAAAGAACAACAAATAAGAAAATATTACAAACAATGGACATCTCACTGTAGAAACTGTAACAGAATGTGAATTAAAATTAACCACCTGGTGATTACATAAAAACAAACTGCATGACTGAAACTAAACTTAAACTTGTAATTTATAATTTTATAAACCTCACTGAATTAAATTAGAGAATAAATGAGCAGGCTGCTTGCTGACAAGGTCAGCATGCCTGCAGAGAAAGGTGCCCCCTGCTTCATTTAAGTATCAGTTCTTAAATTGAAATTAAAATTAAATAAAATAAAAAATTGTTCCACAATTGCAGTTAGACACATTTCAAGTGCTCAATTGCCACATGTGGATTCTGACCACTCTGTTGGACTGTGCATTTTTATACCATTTAAATTATATTCTTTTGGTCGGGGGAATGGAGTCTCGCTCTGTCACCGAGGTTGGAGTGCAGTGGCACAATCTCGGCTCACTGCAGCCCCCCGCCTCCCAGGTTCAAGCAATTCTCCTGCCTCAGCCTCTCGAGTAGCTAGGATTACAGGTGTGCACCACCATGGCCAGCTAATTTTTGTATTTTTAGTAGAAACAGGGTTTCCCCACGTTGGCCCGGCTGGTCTCGAACTCCTGACCTCAAATGATCTGCCCTCCTTGGCCTTCCAATGTGCTGGGATTACAGGCATGAGCCACCATGCCTGGACCTAAAATCTATTCTTAACAATCCTGTATATCAAGCACTATTTATCTTACCAGTGTATGGATCCCAATATTCTTAAAGTATATAACAATATTATAATGTTCCATCTTTTCATTCTAGAATACAACACATCATTTAAGGTTGGTGAGATTTTTTTACCTTTAAAAATACTCCTATCACAGCCAAACCATTTTCTTCCAGTGCCGCATCCTCAAAGTTTTCAAATTTGACTGCATTCCAATGCACTAAGTGTAGCTGAAACACCATGAAAAGAGGGTTAACTCATGACTACACAGGATCTCTCCAGAATAAACCCACAGCCTCAGTCAACCTATGACATTTAAACATGTTTCCTCACCCAAAGTAAAGCCACCAAGAAAAGCATATGACAATCTGGTGCAAAATGAGATAGAAACAAAGATCAGGGAGAAATTTAGGCAAGAGCAGCAATTAATTTTATTTTAGAATAAAGGGATTTATTTGGGGAGAAAAATAGAAAATTCTTATAGCAAAGTGACACTTCAGTGAGCAATCAACATTTGTCCAGTTCCATCTTGATTTGCATGAAATACCAATATTCAAAATCCACTTGCATCTACAGCAGAGAAGATGTTTATATTGAGAGAAACAGATCCTCCCTATGGAAATTATGCAGGAGTTAAAGACAAATTTCTTCTTCAAGGAATAACGATTTAAAATGTGCTTTAGCTGGGCACTGTGGCTCACACCTGTAATCCCAGCACTTTGGGGGGCAAAGGCAGGCGGATCACGAGGTCAAGAGATCGAGACCATCCTGGCCAACAGGGTGAAACCCCGTCTCTACTAAAAACACAAAAATTAGCTGGGCGTGGTGGCACACACCTGTAGTCCCAACTACTTGGGAGGCTGAGGCAGAAGAACTGCTTGAACCCAGAAGGTGGAGGTTGCAATGAGCCGAGATCGTGCCACTGCACTCCAGCCTGGTGACAGACCAAGACTCTGTCTCAATAAATAAATAAACAAATAAAAATAAAATAAAATGTATGTTTAGGCTAGGTGTGGTAGCTCACACCTGTAATCTCAGAATTTTGGGAGGCCGAGGTGGGAGAATCAGTTGAACCTAGGAGTTTGAGACCAGCCTGGACAACATAGTGAAACCCTGTCTCTCTACACAAAAATTTAAAACTTAGCAGGGCATGGTGGTGCGCGCCTGAAGTCTCAGCTACTTGGGAGGCTGAGGTGGAAGGATTGCTTAAGATCGAGGCTGTAGTGAGCTGTGATTGTGCCACTGCACTCCAGCCTGGGGGACACAGTGAGACCCTGTCTCACAAAACAAAACAAAATAAATATAAAATAAAGTTTAAAATGTGCTTTTATTTTTAACATAATATTTACAGCTGAATTAGGAAAAAAGTTGTAAGAAGAAATTCTATTTCCTTAAAGTCTCCCTTTATTTCCCTACAAATCATTCCTCATCCATCAGTTATGAATGCATTATCACACAGCCTCCCAAGTGAGACACCACAAAGTCATGGTTAATTTCACCTTCTCCTATCCTGAAGAGAACCCTACCTAAAGTACTGTTGCTTTAATTTCAGAAATGCTTGATAAACTGGATCTTTTTTTTCTATTTCTATTGCCACAGCCTTCATTTAGGCTCCCACCATCGCAAACTAGCATTAATTCAACCTGTGGCTCCAGAACATTCCCTAGGTTATTACTTTGGGCTACTATTTGAGTCCACCTTTGAATTCCAGAAGAATTTGGTTTCAGGGTCCTAAGGTTCATTTCAGCTGTGTTATTTGAGATGAGAGAAGTTACTATTTTTACATGTCTTAGCTGAGAATGATCAAAATTGCCTGAGAAAGCTATTTAGCATTTATAGGAATCACCTGATTCTGATAATTTCTTACAACTACAACTTTCGAATCATCGCCACTTTTCTACTGTTGTCACTGTTCCTGACCTTCTCAACATACCTCTGCTGGGAAGCATTTGCTGTCCACAGTGTGCTCGGAGCCCCAGGCATCGATGGCTCCCCAGTGAAAATGGAACTGCTTCAATCGGTAGTTGTGTTCCAGGGGTCCTCCTTTGATCACTAAAATGGCATATCCAACAATTCAGGGAAGAGTTATTTGTGCTGTGGGGGAAAGTGGGTGAAAGGCCAAATCTCCAGTGGACCCTCCATGTCACCTGTCTTAAATGGATTACACTGAATTACATACAAGTGTTTATAAATTTGATTTTCATGCAGTCAATGCACATGTAAGGACAAGACCAAATGACATCAAGATTTAACCACATAACAAGCTACAAATAATTGTTAAAGGCCAATTCTTAATTTTATATCCTGTATTATTGTGTCCAGTTTTCTTTTGTGTGCAATAAAACACAAATTTCTCTCAGAATATTTATCCAACATGATCTCATAATACTGAAATATGGGGACAAAAGGTTCTTTCTTTTTTTTATGCACAGTTTGCTTTTCAATTTTTGAAGATACTAGTGTTGCTTTCCCTTTCATTGAAATGTAATAGGTAATTTGCAAGTCAAAAATGATCACCTGGGAGATGTTGGTCAAAAGGTACAAAGTTTCAGTTAGGAGGAATATGTTTTCAAGATTTATTGCACAGCATGGTGATCATAGTTGATAATAATGTATTGTACATTTCAAAATTACGAAAAGAGTAACAGTAGATTTTCTCACTACAAAAAAAATGGTAAGTATGTGAGGTGATAGGTATTTTTTTTTTTTTGAGATGGAATGTCACTTTGTCACCAGGCTGGAGTGCAGGGGCGCCATCTCAGCTCACTGTAACCTCCACCTCCTGGGTTCAAGTGATTCTCCTGCGTCAGCCTCCCGAGAAGCTGCGACTACAGGCACACACCACCACGCCCAATTAATTTTTGTAGTTTTAGCAGAGATAGGTTTTCACCATGTTGGCCAGGCTGGTCTCAATCTCTTGACCTCATGATCCGCCCACCTCAGCCTCCCAAAGTGCTGGGATTACAGGCGTGAGCCACTTCGCCCAGCTGGATATTTTCATTGCTTGATATAATCATTCCACAATGCATACATATATCAAAAGATCACACTGTACCTGGTAAATGTATACAAATATGTCAACTGAAAAAACACACGGCTGGGTGCGGTGGCTCATGCCTGTAATCCCAGCACTTTGGGAGGCTGAGGCAGGTGGATCATCTGAGGTCAGGAATTTGAGACCAGCCTGACCAACATGGTGAAACCCCGTCTCTGCTAAAACCACAAAAAAAATTAGCCAGGCGTGGTGTCGGAAGCCTTAGTTCCAGCTACCCAGGAGGCTGAGGCAGGAGAATCACTGGAACCCGGGAGGCGGAGGTTTCAGTGAGCTGAGATCGCGCCACTGCGCTCCAGCCTTGGGGACTGACTGAGACTCTGTCTCAACACATACGCGCGCGGGCACGCACACACACACACACACACACACACACACACACACTACTACCAATATAGGCAAAACATTGACAAGTTGTTTTTGTTTTTTTTTAAACAGGGTCTTACTCTGTCGCCCAGGCTGGAGTGCAGTAGCACAATCTCGGCTCATTGCAACCTCTGCCTCCCGGGCTCAAGCCATCCTCTTAGCTCAATCTCCTGAGTAGCTGGGACTATAGGCATGCACCACCATGCCAGGCTAATTTTTTTTTCTTTTTTTCTTTTTCGAGATGAAGGCTCACCCGGCCGCCCAGGCTGGAGTGCAGTGGTGTGATCTCGGCTCACTGCAACCTCCGCCTCCTGGGTTCAAGCAATTCTCCTGCATCAGCCTCCCGAGTAGCTGGAACTACAGGCATGTGCCACCATGCCCAGCTAATTTTTGTTTTTTTTTTTTAGTAGAGATGGGGTTTCACCATATTGGCCAGGCTGGTTTCCAACTCCTGACCTTGCGATCCAACACCTCGGCTTCCCAAAGTGTTGGGATTACAGGCATGAGCCACTACGCTCGGCCGCTAGGCTAATTTTTTTTTTTTTTTTTTTTTTTTTGGAGAGATGGGGTTTTGCTATGCTGCTCAGGCTTGTCTTGAACTCCTGAGCTCAAGAGATCCAGCCACCTCAGCCTCCCAGAGTGATGGGATTACAGGCGATTGGGCCACTGCACCTGGCCCAGATACCACCTTGGGTTGTGTTGATTTTTCTTTTGCCTTGAATTTACCAAGGCATGTTAGTTCTCCATTTCTTCCATCTGATCAAACCCTGAGAATGGCTGTGCATAATGAAACCAACACAGCAACACGAAAGCCATCTATACCATCCCTATTACTAACTTTTACAGTTCATTGCATCATTAATGGAATTTTAGGTACACAAATGATCAAGTACAGCAATCTGAAGATCCAAATATACTGGATATGTCATGCAATGGTCTTCTCTGTATCTTTTGCTTGTTTGTTTGTTTGTTCTGAGAAAAGGTCTCACCCTGTCGTCCACGCCAGCATGCCATGGAGCTATCTTGGCTCACTGCATCCTCAACCTCCCAAGCTCAAGCAATCCTTCCACCTTGGCTTCCCAAGTAGCTGGGACTACAGGACACACCAGCAAGCTAGGCTAATTTTTGTATTTTTTGTAGAGGTGGGGTCTCGCTATATTACTCAGGCTGTTCTCAGACTCCTGAGCTTAAGTGATCCTCCAGCCTTGGTTTCCCAAAGTGCTGGGACTATAAGTGTAAACCAACATGGCCCGGCTTCTGTTATGTGTCTTACCAGCTTTTTAAAAATTCTTACATAATTTTCTCCATGAAAAGGTTTTGCAGGCCAGGCGCAGTGGCTCATGCCTGTAATCCCAGCACTTTGGGAGGCTGAGGCAGGTGGATCACCTGAGGTCAGGAGTTCGAGACCAGCCTGACCAATATGGTGAAACCCTGTCTCTACTAAAAATACAAAACTTAGCCAGGTGTGGTGGTGAGTGCCTGTAATCCCAGCTACTCAGGAGGCTGAGCCAGGAGAATTACTTGAACCTAGGAGGTGGAGGTTGCAGTGAGCCGAGATTGCGGCATTGCACTCCAGCCTGGCAGCAGAGCAAGACTCCGTCTCAAAAAAAAAAAAAAGTTATTGCAAAAGGTTAGTGACGACACCAATAATTACTTCTCTTTGGGAGACAAGTGAGGTACACAGAATAAGATCACATGATTCACTAAGTGAACGGGAGGCCAGTACTAAAGTACACTGAAAAAAAAATAAAATATCTTCCAAAAATCTTTTCTATGCCATATTTTGAGCATGGTTTTGACAAATATTGAATCCAATCTGTTGAATGAAATTGAAGTTCTGGTCTCAAGTCAAGAGATCAGGGCAGAGCAAAAAGCCGGCTTCTCTTTCCTAGCAATATTTCCTGAACCCTTACTGTGTGTCTCCTCCAAAGGTGATTACCAGGGCAGAGAGGAATGTCATCAATAGGGCTGCAAGGGAAGGAAGGTGGGGGCAGATTCGGTGTTCAGCTGTGTTTTTGTTTTTGAGACAGGGTGTCACTTTGTCACCCGGGCTGGAGTGCAGAGGCGCGATCAAGGCTCATTGCAGCCTCGACTTCCTGGACCCAAGCAATCCTCCTGCTTCAGCCACCTGAGTAGTGGAGACTACAGGCGCGTACCACCACACCAGGCTAATTTTTGGGTTTTTTTTTTTTTTTTTTTTTTTTGCATATTTCGTTTCACCACACTGCCGAGGCTGGTCTCAAACTCCTGAGCTCAGGTGATCTGCCTGCCTCAGCCTCCCAAAGTGCTGGGATTATAGGTGTGAGCCACTGCACCCAGCCAGGTCTTCAGGTGTGTTGTGATTCACCCACACAGTGTTGATCAACATAGTAGTAAACACATTGTTAAATTAATTGCCAATATTTAAAGCTGGACAATTTCACATAAAAATCCACATTGCCAACTTAACTTACGACAATGAGAGACCCTTGGCCATGATGGGCACACAATCCCACTAGGCAACAAGATGCTGGGTGGGAGAAAGGGCTGCTACTGTTCCCATTTCCCTCAGACATGCCCAGCCTCGCTCATTCTCATTACTTCCCTGGCCTGTAGGTACGGTTGTGTTTGAGACCCCTGGGAGAGAAGAGTTTACAGGGCCAGGCATCTGACTTGGGCACTTGCTAGCTAGAAAAACCATTAAATTCCCCAACATGTGCTGGATCTTATACCTATGTAAACTGTACACAGAGGAGAGGTGACACAGGGAGGTATTCTACTGTCTAATGTGGTTAAGAGCGTATATTTTGTAGGAAAAGACCCTCCATGTGTGTCATTATAAAATCACCTTTGCAAAAATTACAACAGTGAGCAAATTATGACAGCAAAAGATATCTGATTTATCTTGCTTCTAATCTCTAAACTGCCCTTGTTTATTCCTGGGCATAGCCAAACTAACTGTAGGAGAAATTCAGTTTATAGTTCAACTTTGAAACAAAGATGATAGCAGCTCTTTCCTGAAACAAAGCGCCTCCTTGCCTGTGGACCAGACTGCCTTTATAAAACTAACAAATTAGCCACAAGATTAGAAATTAGTTTAGGAGTCATACAGGCAGAGGCCACAAGATGCCCAACCTCCTCAATTGCTCCTCTGGATAACATCACTATTGTAAAACCTAAGGTTGGTATTTGAGATATTTTTCAAACCCTTCATTCTGATAGACCAGCTGGTGCCACCCAGACCAGTAATCTGGCACAAGTAGTTCTGCAATCCCACCCAGAAAGAGAGGATAGCAAGAAGAACCTGTTTGAGACCCTATAATTTCATCTCTGACCAGATCAATCAGCACTCCCTACTCCCCAGCCCCCTACCCACCAAATTATCCTTAAAAAACCCTGGTCTTCAAATTTTGGGGAAACCGGCTTGAGTAATAAAATTCTGTTTTCACATTTAGCCAGCTCTGCAGGCATTAAACTCTTTCTTTATTGCAACTCCTTTTTGTTTTTGAGATGGAGTTTCCCTCTTGTCACCCAGGCTGCAGTGCAATGGCGTGATCTCAGCTCAATGCAACCTCCACCTCCTGAGTTCAAGCGACTCTTCTGCTTCAGCCTCCCAAGTAGCGGGGATTACAGGTGCCAGTCACCATGCCCAGCTAATTTTGTATTTTTAGTAGAGACGGGATTTCACCATGTTGGCCAGGCTGATCTTGAACTCCTGACCTCAGGCGATCCACCCACCTCGGCCTAAGATGGTGCCCAGTAATCTCCATCTCTTGGGTTCTGCAACTTTATGTAATCACCTCCCCTGAATATGAGCTGGATCTTGTAACTTGCCTCTAAGGGCTAAAGTGATACGATGCCACTTTCAGGATTAGGTTACAAAAAGACTCTGGTTTCCATCCTGCTTGCGGTCTCTGAGTTTGCTTGCTTGCATGTTCTGATGAAGTCAGTGGCCATGTTGTGAGCTGCCCTATGCAGAGGCTCACATGGCAAAGAAATGTGGCCTCTGGCCATCAGCCACCCAGCACTAAAGGCCCTCAGAGAAAATGAACCCTGTGAACAGCAACTTGAGTGAGTTTGGAAGAGTACCCTTTGCCAGGGAAGCCTTGAGATGAGACCCCAACCAAGACTGACAGCTTGATCACAACCCTACAAGAGACCCAGAGCCACAGCACCCAGCAAAGCCACGCCCAGATTCCCAGTCTATGAGCATGGTCTGCCAACTCTCCATAAACTGGCTCTTGCTTACCTTTGGACTTCCTTTTGTGCAATACCTAACACAAGCATCATGCTGCCTCACAGCTCCACTTCTGCATGGATGGCTCAAGCGTCACCTCTACCACGAAGCCTTCTCCCACTACTACATGCACGCCTCCATCATAGCACTAAGGAAAGCACTTGGAATTAGCATCATCTCTAATGTCTGTCTCCCCACCACACTATAGACTCCTTTCAAAGCAGAGATCATCTGTCTTTCCTCTTTCTGTTCCAAGCACCTGGCACAGTGCGTGGCACTTAGTAGATCTGAATGAAACCATAAATGAAAAAAAGAGAGTGCCAGGCTGGGTATGGTGGCTCACACTTGGAATCCCAGAATTTTGGGGGACTGAGACAGGAGAAGTGGTTGAGCCTAAGAGTTGGAGACCAGCCTGGGCAATATAGTGAGACCCTGTTTCTTATTAGATAAGAAAAGAAAAGGAAAGAAAAGAAAGAGAGAGAAATAAGCGGCCGTTAGGTTAATTAATTGGGATGTCACTGGCAACCTCAGCAAGATTAAAGGAAAAAGGTGGGGTTGGGTGGGGCAGATGAATGGAGGAAAGAAGGAAATACAGTCATTAAGAAATGGGTCAGGCCCAGCAGTGGCTGACATCTGTAATCCTGGCACTCTGGGAGGCCAAGGTGGGAGGATCACTTGAGGCCAGGAGTTTGAGACCAGCCTGGAAAACATAGTGAGACCCAGTCTCTATAGAAAAAAAGAAACAAAGAAATGGGGCAGGTAGACAGAGATGGTGAACTGGAGAGCAGCACAGTCATAACACATATCAAATAAATATATACTTATGTATTTGAGGTTGTCAATATTTTATTCTTTAGTTTTCTATTTTTTGAGACAGCATCTTGCTCTGTGGCCCAGGCTGGAGTGCAGGGGCGTGATCTCAGCTCACTGCAACCTCCAACTCCCAGGTTCAAGCTATTCTCCTGCCTCAGCCTCCCAGGAAGCTGGAATTACAGGCTTGCACTACCATGACCGGGTAATTTTTGTATTTTGGTAGAGACGGGGTTTCACCATGTTGGCCAGGCTGGGCTTGAACTCCTGACCTCAAGTGATCCACCTACCTCAGCCTCCTAAAGCACTGAGATTACAGGGGTGAGCCACCGTGCTTGGCCTGATATTTTATTCTTTCCATGCTCAAAGATGAGAAGGGATTAAATTTGTAAAAAAATAAGATAACAAATATAAAACATGTAGCAGAGAGTCTGACTCGTAGTAAGCAATCTGTAATATTCACTTCCTACTTTTGCTTTTCAATGTGAAAGAGAAGGAGCTGGCAGAGAAAGGGATAGTGAAGAGAAAGGAAATACACAGAACCCATACAAATAAAAGCAAATGCAGGAAATGGGCAGCAGGAATGCTTCTGGGGTGATAGAACTGTTTTCAAATTAGATTATAGTGATGTTTGCACAACTCTGTAAATTTCCTTGGAAAATTATTGAACTGTGTATGTGTGTTTTAAACTGTGTATGTGTGTTTTAAAGTAAATGTAGGATCAAAAACAGGGAAGGAGAACTTAAAATGTTTGTGAAATCATTCTTAGTAGGTTTACCGGCACTGCCCCATAGAAGTGTAAAGTGAGGGAAGCAGGATGGAGCAGGAAGCACCCTGAGGAGGAGAACAAAGGCACTCACCTCTCCATCTCTTTAATGCCTGTTGACAGTGCCAATAAGAGGAATTCCAGAAGAGATGATAATTGACAGGGATCATCCAGGGGTAATTTAGTGCCCTTCCCCACAGTATTTCGACTCTCTTATATGCACTTATTAAAATCAGTAATGGTGTCCTACTCAGGGGAACGAAATACCAAACAACACCCAGCAGAGGACAGCAGTATGAGACGTTCACATACCTTCTCTTATAATCCTATTAAGGTAGGTCATGTTGTCCTCTCTTTCATTCCAGAGTTTAGTAATTTGAGTCTTTTTATTTTTCTTTTCTTGGTCTCTCCTAATTAAAAGTTTGTCAACTTTGTTGATCTTCCCAAAGAACCAACTTTTGATTTCATTGATTTCTGCTCGTTCTTTATTATGTCCTTCTCTCTACTTGCTTTTGGGTTTAGTTTGTTCTTCTTTTTCTAGTTTCTTAAAGTGGAAAGCTGAGATACTGACTTGAGAAAGTTATTCTCTATTATAGGCATTTTCATCTATAAATTTCCCTCTAAGCACTGTTTTAGTTGCATCCCAAAAGGACTGGTATAATATTTTTGTCACATACCTTCCCCAGCTTGTTTTCCTTGAAATTTATTCCAGTCCTCATAAAGCACACTATGGCAGCATTTCTTAGGGTTTTTTTCTTTGAAATGTATAGACATCGATATTTGTTAGGCTTTTACTTTACTAGAATTGTTTCTTGCCTTTCTTTGTTTCTAGAATGTCTTTACTTTCTTTCACTTTTTATTTTTTATGTTCACTCACTTTTTTCCTCTTTGCATGCTATTGATTATTTTGCAACAACATGGAGAAATAGCAGTGAAGAATAAGCAGGAAATAAGAGGCAGTCACTGAAAGGTGGAAAAAAAGAAAGAAAATTAGGTAATTAATAAAAATTGATGTTATCTTAAAGAAAATAACTGTTAAAGCATAATTTAAAAGGGCTATCAGTTTTAGTTCTTTCTAACCAAACAAGAGAAAAATTAGCAAACACTCTACAATTTTTCTTGCATATTTTGTAAGTGTGAGATTGACACACCTAGCGAAGATAGGTTCAAGGGGTGATTTAGTCAGTTGGGTTTGTAGGTATCTAAAAAGAAGCTATTATGATGAAAACACGGATGGCTTGTTTTCCATCCGTGAGATTACTCATACAAATGGGTAGATAAGAATTCTTGAGGCCTGACTTGGTGGCTCACACCTGTAATCCAAGCACTTTGGAAGGCTGAGGTGGGAGGATCGCTTGATCTCAGGAATACGAGACCAGCCTGGGCAACACGGTGAAACCCCGTCTCTATAAAAAATATAAAAATTAGCCAGGGCTGGGCGCAGTGGCTTACGCCTATAATCTCAACACTTTGGGAGGCCGAGTTAGGCAGATCACTTGAGGTCAGGAGTTCAAGACCAGTCTGGCCAACATGATGAAACCTCATCTCTACTAAAATACAAAAATTAGCTGGTTATGATGGTATGTACCTGTAATCCCAGCTACTCAGGAGGCTGAGGCGGGAGAATCACTTGAACCTGGGAGGCGAAGGTTGCAGTGAGCCAAGATCATGCTACTGTACTCCAGCCTGGAAGACAGAGTGAGACACTGTTAAAAAAAAAAATTATCCAGGCATTGTAGCACTTGCCTGTGGTCTCATCTACTAGGGAGGCTGACGTGGGAGGATCGCTTGAGTCCAGGAGGTTGAGGCTGCAGTGACAGTGAGCTGCAATCATGCCACTGCACTCCAGCCTGGGCAACAGATCCTTTCTCAAAAAAAAAAAAAATCTAGAATCTATTGTCTAAAAGAAAAAGAGAGAACTAAAAAACAAAACAACCATTTGCCCTGAAAGTTCTTGGGCTCAAGACACTTGGTTAAGAAACTCATTAAGCAACTTTCTAATACTTCCAACTCAATGAAGCAATGATATATTGGCAACAGGCAGTCTCTAGACTGTTAAGGGCTTTCGAAAGCTAACCAATACCTAGGATCCTCAGAAGAAAGCAGGCTGCTAGGGCCCTAGATGGGGTTGAGAATTCAAAAGGATTGCTATGCATGTAAAGTAAATGGATGAGAGTTGGTATCCTATAGACTGGGTTGGCCCATTAGTTTAGATCTGGCAGGGATAACGGTAGAGCCCCAAGGGGAACTCATGAGAGCGCCAGTCATCCAGAACACAGGAACTTGGCTTCTTGTTTTGAAGATTTCCGGAATCCTTATAAACAATATAATATTATGGACTTCCAGTTGAGAAGGGGGGCACACTCCAGAGTTTTGGGAAAATTAAGAAAGATGCATGATGATGGGTATACTAAAAGTCAAGACTTCACCACTACACAATATATCCACGTAACAAAGCTAAACTAAACTTATACTCACTGAATCTATTTTAAAATAATGTATATCAGTATCATCTTTGTTTCTTATCATTTTATTCCTCCCTTCTCTAGCTAGTCCATCAACAGACGCAGATGGCCTTAAACAATGTTTCCCAAAGCATGGCTCATATACTGCTGATGGCACATGAGATGGTGTTTGTTTTTGTTTTTGTTTGGTTTTTTTTTTTTGAGACACAGTCTCACTCTTGTTGCCCAGGCTGGAGTGCAATGGGATGATCTCCACTCACTGCAACCTCCACCTCCCAGGTTCAAGCCATTCTCCTGCCTCAGCCTCCTGAGTAGCTGGGATTACAGGTGCCCACCACCACGCTCGGCTAATTTTTGTACTTTTAGTAGAGACGGGTTTTTGTCACGTTGGCCAGGTTGGTCTCGAACTCCTGATATCAGGTGATCCGCCCGCCTTGGCCTCCCAAAATGCTAGGATTACAGGCATGAGCCACTGCGCCCCACCTGAAATGGTTTTATGTGGTACAAGAAGGTTTTACTTGTATAGTTAGTTATTTTAAGAGAATCAGAAACAATACATTGAAACACATCAACCTGTGAATTTACAGATATAAAACTTAAATAAATAATTTTATGCAAAAAAAAAGGGAAAAAGAAAGATGCCCATGAATCTGGGAAGAGAAAGAACAATTTCTTTCTACTTTGAGATATGAAAGTAAGATGTTCAGGGTTTGGGAGCTGTGTTATACCATGGGGGAGAAAGGAAAGTTGGGGACATGGAAACACCTAAACCCTTAAAGACAAACTCGACTACCTTCTGAATCACAGCAGAGAAATATAGCACAAGGGAGAAAGCCAGAGAGAGATTAAGCCCATTGGAGGAGCAGTCTCTTTGTAGTTGAGCCAGAGTGCCATGTCTAAGTATCAGAACATCACTAGGAAAATACAAAGAAAACAAAGACACAGTTCAGACTCAGAGCCAGGATAAATGCAGGAGTGAATATTTACTTTTTTTTTTTTTTTTGAGACAGAGTCTGGCTTTGTCACCCAGGCTGGAGTGCAGTGGCATGATCTCTGCTCAGTGCAACCTCCGTTTCCCAGGTTCAAGCAGTTCTCCTGCCTCAGCCTCCCAAGTTTCTGGGATTATATGCATGCGCCACCACACCCTCCTATTTTTTTGTATTTTAGTAGAGACGGGGTTTCACCAGGTTGTGCAGGGTGGTCTTAAACTCCTTGGCTCAGATGATCTGCCCACCTCAGCCTCCCAAAGTGCTGGCATTACAGGTGTGAGCCACCACGCCCGGCATCATTATCATTTTTATGGACTCATTTCTTAACATTCATGAGAGAAAACAAGCTTCCTTGAGATCGAGATTTCTCAGCTTTAGCTCTATCGATACCGGAGGCTAGATAACTCTTCGTTAATGATGTCTGGTGCACTGTAGGATCTTTAGCGGCATCCCTGATTTTGACACACTAGATGCTAATTTCATTTCCCAAGTTGTGATAACCAAAAATGCCTCCAGATGTTGCCAAGTGTCCCCAGTCCTGTGGAGGGGTATGGGGGAAACCTGGCAAAACTACCACTGGTTAATAACTACTTTAGATAAACTATTTCAAATAATAATCATTTTGAGACTAATTTGGACTATTTGACATCATCAAATGCAGTAAAACAAACAAGCAAACAAAAAAAAAGGGAAAAGAAGACATATTCACAAAATTAACCACCTTCTGTCTTCCATGGACACTACAAGTTTCAGGTAAACTTTGAAGTCATTCACATTAGTTTATATCCAGGAAGGTTAAAAAAAAAGAACATTAAAAATCAATATAATATTTAAATTTAAAAAACTCTTTTCAATTGTGTTTCTTTTAAACTAGGTAGGTAACATTGTTTATATAACAAAATTACCAGATCATTAGTTTCTGTTTCTCTAATATATGATTAGTCTTTGTAACCTAATGCACACATGAATATCCTTTTTGCCTCATTTCAAGTGTATTATAATCTGCTAAATTAAATCTGATTAAACAATGTTACTTTAATGTAAAAATTCTTGTAAAGTCAACAAGCAAAGGAAAAATTAGTACACATTTAATACATACATACAAAATAAATTTCTGGCAAAACCAATTTCACACCTATGTTCTACACAACTATAAAATCTATACATAGAGATATATTTATTAATTAAAACTACTACCTATACTAGTTGAAGAAATATGCATAAAAACTAGAAGGAATTTTTTTCACACATTCAAAAAGTTAAGATCAATGAGTTCCATGCCATTGCTCACAAAGAGGTCAATACTATCATGAAGAGAGTTTGATGAGTCCATGTTAACATGACACTGTTTCTTTAACTCCTTACAAGACCACCAGATCTTGCGCTCACCTGATTTATCTGTAGAATCTTCAAATTCCACAAGGAAAGAGTACCCGTTATTCCAGATGTGGAGGCAGGTGGCTGGGTCATAAGAGATGGTGAGCGGTTTTAAGCCGGGATCGTAAACACTGTCCCTCCACCGGATGTTGATGGGTGACTGTCGATCGCCCGCAGGAACCAGGTCCATGCTCTCCCAGAGTGGATGCACTAGGAGAAAGCAGGTCAGGCTTTTATCAAGACTATTGGACCAGGTTCAGTAGCTCACTCCTATAATCCCAGCACTTTGGGAGGCCAAGGCGAGTGGATCGTTTCAGCTCAGGAGTTCGAGACCAGCTTAGGCAACATGATGAAACCCTGTCTCTACAAAAAATACAAAAAAAATTATCCAGGCGTGGTGGTACACACCTGTAGTCCTAGCTACCAGGGAGGTTAAAGTGGGAGGATTGCTTGAGCACAAAAGGTCAAGGCTGTTGTGAGCCGTGATCACACCATTGCACTCCAGCCTGGGCAACAGACCCAAACTGTGTCTCAAAAAAAAAAAAGCCTGTCTACTGTACTTCTGGAGAACCTGTCTAAATAGAAACTAAAAGCCTTAGGAATCAGCCACCGTGATGGTTACTTTTAGGTATTGACTTGACTGGATTAAAGAATACCTAGAAACCTGGTAAAGCATTATTTTTGGGTGTGTCTCTGAGGGTGTTTCCAGAGGAGACAATCATGTAATTCTGAGTGGACTAGGTGGGAAAGATCCACCCTCAATGTGGGCAGGTATCATCCAAACTGCTGGGGGCCCAGAGAGAACAAACACATGGAAAAGTTGAATGTGTCCATCTATCTGCTGGAGTTTGGATACACTCTTCTGTTCCTGTCCTTGGATAACAGCTACAGGCTTCTCAGCCTTTGGACCCCAGAACTTACACCAGCACCTCTCTGGGTTCTCAGGCATTTGGCCTCAGACTGAGAGTTATACCATCAGCTTCCTTGGTTCTGAGGCCTTTGTACTTGGACTGTCCCATACTACCAGTATCTCAGGGTCTCCAGCTTGCAGATGGCCTATCAGGGGACTTCTCAGCCTCTATCACTGCGTTAGCAGTTTCCACTAATAAATTCCCTCTCATCCATATCTCTATCTATATACCTTATTGGTTCTGCTTCTGGAGAACCCTGACCAATACAGCCATTTAGAGGCTTAATCAACAGACTAAAGTAGAGGATAAAGATAGGTCAAAGAGCACCTGACAGAGGAGGAGCATTTTGGCGTCTTGCAAAACCAACACATCTCAGCCTGCCTACTAGGCTCATCTAAACCAAGTGCAATCAGTCCTGTGATAAGAGTAAAATGCATGGAGATTACTGCCATGTGGAAATAGGGATTCATAAATGAGTTTCTTTTCTTCATTGAGAACTTCCCAACCCCCAACTCCCCAAAGTGGCTTTAAATACAAATTAATTCAATTTTCAATAACAGATTTATTTTCAAAAAAGGAAATGGAAGAACTTTTGGAAAGGAAACATTCAATCAAGTACTGTCAGTATTTAATTGGTTGGCTGGTAGAAATAAAGGCTTCTGTAGCCTGCATCCTGTAAGATGCTCACCCCACATAATTGTGGGTGCTGAGTTGAGTTCACCTCCTATTGTAAGCAAACTCTGAGGACCAGGCAGCCATCCTGCAAAACCTGGGTAGAATATGAGCATTGCTAAGGTCCCTGGAGGTCGCAGTGTGTCACAGGGATGTGGAGATTATCTATTAAGGTGTACACATATAATTCATCCCCCACAGGCACTGACGACATTGCTGATGCTAATTTTCTTCCACAGAGTCAAGCACCAGGTCTCTGGAGCAAGCCCCTGTTAAGTATCAGCAGACTTGCTGATTACACAGATAGGCCTGTTGAGACCCCTTGTGTGATGAGTAGAACCAGTGTATGTTAGTTTGGGGTGGTCCAGTTCCCTGTCCTTAGAAGTACCGTGGATTGGTAGAGTCAAGAACAACAGGAAAGCTAGGAGAAACATGAATTGAGAGAAATCACCACCAACGACCCTGTGCATCTCACCCCACCACTAAGAATAAAGGATGAGAATAACGTAGTTGTTTTGTTAGTCATATCCCCCATGTATGGCCGCATCATCCATCTATTTCCATAAAAAGCAGAAACGTGCCTCTGGTTTACTCTAACAGAGCAGATAATCCTCTTTCTTCCATAATTGCTGAAATCTGGAAGTCAAGATCTGTTTTTTTTTTTTTTTTTTTTTTTTTGAAATGGAGTCTCACTCTGTCTCCCAGGCTGGAGTGCTGTGGCATGATCTCAGCTCACTGCAACCTCCACTTCCTAGGTTCAAGCGATTCTCTTGCCTCAGCCTTCCTAGTAACTGGGATTACAGGTGCTTGCCACCACACTCAGCTAACTTTTGTGTATTTTTAGTAGAGATGGGGTTTTGCCATGTTGGCCAGGCTGGTCTTCAACTCCTGGCCTCAAATGATATACCCACATCGGCCTCCCAAAGTGCCGGGATTTCAGGTGTGAGCCACTGCGCCTGGCCGGAAGTCAATATCTTAACCTTGGTGTTTTGTTTTATTTATAAAAGTGTTCCAGCAATACAGACAAAGAGCTCTCCTGAGAGTGCCTAAATAAGTGGTTTTCCACAGAGAGAGCAATTCAGTCCCCCAAAAACATTTGGCAATGTCTGGAGACATTGTTGGATGGCAAAACTGGGGGAGGGTGCTAGTGACATCTAGTGGATAAAGGCCAGCAATGCTGCTAAACATCCTACAATGCACAGGATGGGCTCCCACAAGAAAGGACCATCCTGACCCAAATGACAATAGGGCCAAAGTTGAGAAACGCTGGTCTAAATGTAAAAGGTGCATACAAGCTAGTAATACTTTTTTTCTTTCTATTTCTTCATATAATGCAGTACTCTCATCTCTGGAGAGGTCTGAACCCAATGTTTTGTTTTGTTTTTTTTCCTTAGTATAAAACAACTTGTGAAGAACAAGAACTTTAAAGAACAAGAAGTTTGTTTCAGAAATCTAAAATGGAAAATGCACATGAACTGGCACATCTGAAAGAGAATCAGGCCTATACTGTCATAGTCTAATTAGAATGCAAATTCCTTGTGGGCAGGAGCCACATCTTCCTCCTTCTTTGTTGCCCTGTGGTATCTTATTAAACATATGCCCTTCTGAAAAACATCCTGTTAGGCCAGGTGTGGTGGCTCACGCCTGTAATCCCAGCACTTTGGGAGGCCGAGGCCGGTGGATCGTGAGGTCAGGAGATCGAGACCATCCTGGCTAACATGGGGAAACTCCGTCTCCACTAAAAATACAAAAAATTGGTCAGGCGTGGTGGCACGTGCCTGTAGTCCCAGCTACTTGGGAGGCTGAGGCAGGAGAATCCCTTGAACCCGGAAGGCAGAGGATGCAATGAGCCGAGATCGCACCACTACACTCCAGCCTGGGCGACAGAACAAGACTCTGTCTCAAAAAAAAAAAAAGAAAAGAAAAAAGAAAAACATCCTATTAGGTACTATGTTCATGATCTGGGTGACAGGATCAGTAGAAGCTCCAACCTCAGTACCATGCACTATGCCCTTATAACAAATCCACATATGTAACCCTTGAATGTAAAATAAAAATGGAAATTTTAAAAAAGAAAGAAATAAACAATTTGCAAAAGCAATCATGGCAACTATGCAGCAGCCAACATCATAAAATATACAACCTCAGGGTCTAAAAATGTTTAGTAATTTTATCCAATAAAATATCATATACTATATTTTTCATCTTAGAGGGAAAGATGATCTTACATTTCTGTTACATTTGGTTTTGTTATATCCGCCCAAACACTTGGATTCATATTCATTTAAACACCTCTTTTAAACGTGAAAATAAAAAATAAAATAAACATATGTCATGTAATATATCCAACTGCCATTGTGGGGGAAAAAACCTCAAATTTAAATGATTTGAAAGGATTCAAATGATCTGAAAAATGATTCAAATTGTGTTAATTTTTAAACTTCTTGAAAGGCCCTGATTCTGTTTTTAAAGATTTCTGACACAAAGAGACTACCCCTCTTCCCCTCTGAGACACCCAGACTGTGGTCGGTAATTTCAGAATCCACACTCTTCAAAGCCATTCAATGAGGGTCTCCTGTGAAAAACAGGGAAGAACTGGAGTGGTGATCAGGTCCCTAAGACGATGCCTTGGTCACCCTTAATTGTTCCCCATCTCATTCATGAAATGGAAAGTGTCGACACTCACACCCATACCAATACCAGCCCAAGAAAACTGGGGCTATTCCTTCAATTGCTCTTTAATGACCATAATGCCATGATCAGTTTATACCCTTCGGTTTACAAGTTCAGCCTCCAGAAGGTTTCCTCCTCCTTTATTAAACTAGACCATCTAGGCTAGACCATCCAACCACTGTGGGGAGAGGCGGTCCTTGGTCACTATCCCCCATTGAAGCCAACTTTTTGCCAAGGGCTTGTTTCGCTAAAGATAAACTCACACTTTTATTCTCTCCTCCTCTGCTCCTTTTCCTCTATTTAAGCAAAAACCAGATCAAAACAATTTCCCGGTAGTTGCTCATATTTTACCTCAAAAATAGGAAGATGATTAAGTGGTCTAACAGAAGCTTCATTTTCAGGTTCTGCAGGGAAAATGAAATAGAGATAGTGATTGTATCAATCGTGATTTACATTAACAAAGGCACATTGTCATTAAGAAGGTGTCAGTAATTTGTAGCTGATGGGCAACAAAAGCCCTGCAGACGATTCCACGTTGAGGATGTGCTTGATTTTAGTTCTTGTTTATATGCGTAGTCCTAGGTTTGATTTATGTTGTGCTTCAGCTCTGTCTTAGACCATTCAGGCTGATATGACAGAAAGACTAGGTGGCTTATAAATAAGAGAAATTTATTTTTCACAGTTCTGGAGTCTGGGAAGTCCAAGATCAAGGCAACGGCAGACTGGGTGTCTGGCAAGGGCCTGCTTTCTTGTTCATAGACAGCCTCCTTGCTTTCCTCATATGGTAGAAGGTATGAGGGAGCTCTCTGGGGTCTCTTTTATATTGGGAACTAATCCTATTCATTAGATCTCTGCCTTGATGATCTAATCACCCCCTCAAAGCTCCAACTCTTAATACCATCACCTTGGGGTTTAGGATTTCAACATACAAATGTTAGGGGGTCATGAACATTCAGTTCACTGCAGCCACCTATTTCCCCAGCTTTGGCATTGTCCTTCCTTCAGCCCTTGAAACATGGAAAGCTCATTCCTGCCTTAGTCCCTTTCTTCATGCTCCTCCTCCACAGCAACCAATTACCCCTCATTCGGCTCAGTGTTGGCTCCCATTATCTTCAGGTCTTGGGCTTAATTATCACCTCCTTGAAAAAGTGATCTCTGGCTACTCTCTTATAATATGACCACTTCATATTATAATTTTTAAATTATAGCATTCTGATTTTTCTTCCATGACATTTATTACATGAGTGCAGTTATAATTATATGCATATGTGCCTAATTATCTGCATTCCTCACTGCTCTGTAAGCCAGCTGGCTTTTGGTCAATACTTGTGGATGGAATAAGATGAGGAGCATCACTGGGAAGATCTGTGTTAAGCTGTGAATGTATGCATCTCAAAACTTAGCCAGGCGGCAGTGGCTTGCACCTGTAATTCTAACACTTTGGCAGGCCAAGGTGGGCAGCTCACTTGAGGTCAGGAGTTCAATACCAGCCTGGCCAACGTGGGGAAACCCCATCTCTAGTAAAAATACAAAAAATTAGCTGGGTATGGTGGCTCATGCCTGTAGTCCCAGCTACTGGAGAGGCAAAGGCAGAAGAATCTCTTGAACCCGGGAGGTGGAGGTTACAGTGAGCTGAGATTGCGACACTGCACTCCAGCCTGAGTGACACAGCGAGACCCTGTCTCAAAAAACAAACCAAAACAAGAATGTATACACTGAAATCCTACTCCCCAAGGTGATGGTATTAAGAGCTGAGGCCTTTGGGAGGTGACTGGGTCATGAAGGCAGAGCCCTCATGAATGGGATAGATATCCTTATAAAAGAGGCTTGAGAAAGCTCCTGAGTTCCTTCTGCCATGTGAGGGTACAGCAAGAAGGCAAATTCTTGGAGGTAGAGAGAACCCACATCAGACACTGAATCTACTGGCACATTGACTTCGGACTTCGTGGCCTCCGGAACTGTGAACAACAAATTTCTGTTGTGTATAAATTATCCAGTCTGAGGTACTTTGTTATAGCAGCCCACACAGAATGAGACAGTGTGCTTCTCCTTTTTGCTTTACTTTATTATTTTTCTTTAAGAATCATTCAGGTTTATCTCTTCTTCACCTTGCCCAGAACAGCAGCCTAGTTCAGAACCCTACACCCTAGACTTCATACAAAGCCTCTTGGTTGCTTTTCCCCTTTTCTCAGTCTTCTCTACTCCTGAGTTCTGCCCCTACACAATTTTTCTAAATAACCACCTTGGTCACATTGCTCCTGTGCCAAAGACAGTATATCAAGTTGTAACTTCCATGTTCAATGCCCAGGTTTTCTTATTAGAACCCATCTCACTGGAGGTGATTAGAAGCTGATGTACAAGCTGATTAGAAGTTGATTGTGAAGATTCTGATCATGATCTCTGATCTGGGGGAAAAAATAGAACCCATCTCACTTATCTAATCTCATTTTCCTCATTCTTCCCAAACTCTGGTGTTCCTAAGCTACTTTTCTTGTCTTGCTATTCCCCCTAGTATGCTACTCTTCTTACAATTGCCTAGCTACACAAGTTTATGTCTAGTTTGGTTTTTAAAAATGTTTTTAATAGGCTGGGTGCAGTGGCTCATGCCTGTAATCCCAGCACTTTGGGAAGCTGAGGCGGGCAGATCACAAGGTCAAGAGATCAAGACCATCCTGGCCAACATGGTGAAACCTCGTTTCTACTAAAAATACAAAAATTAGCTGGGCGTGGTGGCATGCGCCTATATTCCCAGCTACTCGGGAGGCTAAGGCAGGAGAATCTCTTACACCCGGCAGGCGGAGGTTGCAGTGAGCTGAGATCACACCATTGCACCCCAGCCTGGCAACAGAGCAAGACTCCATCTCAAAAAAACAAAAATTTAATAAATTTTTTTTTAGAGATAGGGTCTGACTGTGTTGCCCAGGCTGGTCTTGAACTCCTGGGCTCAAGCTGTCTTCCTGTCTTGGCCTTCCAAAGTGCTAGGATTACAGGCACGAGCCCTCACACCTGGCCTTTATTCCCACTTTGGCTTGTGCTTAGAAGCCCTTCCTTCTCCTTAACACTTACAGAAATCTTTTCTAGTTCAAATCTTATCTCCCTGATGACCTATTCTCCAACCACTCTGAGCTTTGCTTTTTCCGAACACACACTGAATTTGCTTTCACACCATTTAGCACCCAACCATTCCTCATGTAATCGGTATTTGCTTTATCTGCCCAAAGGGACTATGTTAACTGCAAGCCTATGAGGTCTGTGTCCTGCACTTTTTCTACAGTCTCCAGGGCTTTATTTGGTATAAGGCACAGAGGAGGTACTAAATGCTTATTTTACTGATACAGAAAACCAAACAAATTGATACCAAGGCTCTCTACCTTTACCTCGCAGGCACCATCTGTCTACCAGGCATGCTGGTTTACCCAGAACACCTCATAGTTTCACCTAATTGTATCTACCTGTTATTTGTTTGTTCCTTAAAATTCTACCAGGCTTTCAAGGTCAGTTCAAGCCCCTTCTCTGACACTCTCACCTTAAATAAAGCATCTTTCATCTGTTCTTACTCCTCAACACCTATTCTCTCTGTTCCTGAGCTCCCCAATATGGTAGCACTGTCCCTGTGTGCTAGTCTAAATTGAAGTGCACTATATAAATGTACAATACCAGGGGCTTCGAAGGCTTAGTACACAATAAACAATATTAACATTTCATTTATAATTCTTATTTTCATTTCATGTTAAAGTGATAATATTTTAGATATGTTGGGTTAAATAAAATATATTAGTCAAATTAATTTAATCTGTTTACTTGTACTTTTTAAGATGCAGTTATTACAAAATATAGAATTACCCATATTTTTATTTTATTTTATTGTAGAGACGGAGTATTGCTATGCTGCCCAGGCAGGTCTCAAACTCCTGGCCTCAAGCGATCCTCTCACCCTGGCCTCCCAAAGTCCTGAGATTATAGGCATGAGCCACTGTACCTGGCCTATTAGAAAATATAGAATTACCCATATGGCTCGTATTTGTGGCTTACATTATTTATCTACTGGAAATCGTTGCCTTATATCCTCGTGTGCTTTTTATCTGGTCCCTTGCTATATACTGCCCTTTTTATGAGGGATGTGCTACTTCCTCATGTTACTGAAGACCATTCGCGTAAGCTTTGGCCTTAATGCAGTGATGGGTGTATGCACAGGGATCCTCTGTATGACTTGGTTGAGGATGATCGTAAAATCACAAATTGCCTTGTTAGAGCATCATCAGGGCTATAAAAGGCACTTGGATGCCGAGTCCGTCAGCCACAGGATACATGTGCAGTTATTAGCACAGGAGACTAAAGCCCACATTTCCTGGTGATCAGTTCCAGGGCTATTTGTCAGTCCCAGGCAGCTGAAGATAACCCTGAGGCCATTAATGCAATTCTAAGTGGCTCTTAATCAGCTCATTGTTTCTCAAGGTTATGTATACGTTAATCAAAGATAATCTAGGGGCTTCCTGAGTCTATATTATCAGAAATCTTTGTGAAAATACTGCAAAACAAGCTTTTTATTCATCTCCAGGCTTTATTTGTATTCTTCAAAATTAATTGGAGAAAGAATAGAATAACTTTCAAACACAGGACAGTTATGATATAGATTACTGCTGTCAAATAGAATTTTCTTTGATGATAGAAATGTCCAGTATACTAAGATCTAGGCACATGTAGCTATAACATTTTAATGACTTTAGTTTTAATGAATTTACATGTAAATACCCACATAGGGTTAGTGCCTACATTTTTTTTTTTTTTTTTTGAGACAGAGTCTCACTCTGTCACCGAGCTGGAATGCAGTGGTATGATCTCACTGCAACCTCCACCTCCTGGGTTCAAGTGATTCTCCTGCCTCAGCCTCCCGAGTAGCTGGGACTACAGGCGCACACCACCACGCCCAGCTAATTTTTGTATTTTTAGTAGAGACAGGGTTTCACCATGTTGGCCAGAATGGTCTCGATCTCTTGACCTCATGATCCGTCCACCTCGGCATCCCAAAATGCTGGGATTACAGGCGTGAGCCACCACGCCCGAACTAGTGTCTACATTTTATACAGTGCTGCCTCCTTTAGTCCCTATTATCCTAACATGTTTCACTTCCTTCTAAAAGTAGGGAGATCATGAACATTAAGAATCATTGGAATAGGCCGGGCACAGTAGCTTACACCTGTAATCCCAACACTTTGGGAGGCTGAGGCGGGTGGATCACCTGAGGTCAGGAGTTCAAGACCAGCCAGACTAACATGGTGAAACCCCATTTCTACTAAAAATGCAAAAAATTAGCTGGGGGTGCTAGCACACGCCTATAACACCTGTAATCCCAGCTACTTGGGAGGCTGAGGCAGGAGAATTGCTTGAATCTGGGAGGTGGAGGTTGCAGTGAGCCAAGATGGTGCCATTGCACTCCAGCTTGGGCAACAAGCATGCAACTCTGTCTCAAAAAAAAAAAAAAAAAGAATCATTGGAATAACAAATCAGTATCATTTCCATTCTACCTGATATTCTTTATATTTTATTAAATTAAGAATTATTAAATGCACTTTCCTATGGTCTAAGATCTCATGCCTAAATCTTTTTATGTGACCATTAGGCTAAATTTCACCAGATGATCAGTAAGGGAAACTGATTTCATTTCCACACTGGATAATAGGTATAGGCTTTTATCTGTATCTTATTATATTACAAGTGTCCAAGGTTAGGGCTATCAACAGTTACTGTCTGCTACCTGAGATAACAGCAAACAGCAATCTGAGTTGACAGCTAAAGATTATCTGTGGAGAGACTTGGAAGCAAAGATATGAGCACAGGGCACAGGGCTGACCTGAAATGCAGCTTTCTGGAATGTGTCACCAACCTCCTACTTTCATTCGCTCCTTATTCTGCTTCGTCTGCTCTAAAATGGTCAGATTTAAACATCTGAAGCAGGCACTGAGCCTGTGATAATGATAACAGTTGTAGTACTAGAAGTAGCAGCCAACACTGAGTCCTCACTGTGTGACAGCGCTAGCTAAGGACTTTGCATATGCAAACCAGAAATGAAATTCCAAGCTCCCCAACTGACTGAATGGATTCCTCCTACCCTAGCCAGGGGGATCTCAAAGAAACCTGAAGAACTAGTTCAGCCCATAAGGGGAAGAGGTTGGGCATGCCTCATTATACCCACTCCCTTTGGAGTTTAGGCACAACTGACCAGCATTAACACTCAAATAGAGATCATAAGACTGACAGACTCTTTGTAGCAATAAAATATCTACCTCCAACCTGACTGGCATAGCATCACATGACAGATAGCAGGCCCTGAAAGAAATAAAAGTATTTTACCTCAAAATATATTTCTTTTTTGGGGGGAACAGAGTTTTGCTCTTGTCGCCTAGGCTGGAGTGCAATGGCATGATCTCAGCTCACTTGCAACCTCCGCCTCCTGGGTTCAAGCGATTCTTCCGCCTCAGCCTCCTGAGTAGCTGGGATTACAGTCGCATACCACCACGCCTGGCTAATTTTTGTATTTTTAGTAGAGATGGGGTTTTGCCGTGTTGGCCAGGCTGGTCTTGAACTCCTGACTTCAGGTGATCCACCCGCCTCAGCCTCCCAAAGTGCTGGGATTACAGGCATGAGCCGCTGTACCGGCCTTACTCCAAAATATATTTATTTGACATACTTTGAAATGGCCCTGCAAAGCCATCCCTCGTGGGAGAAATGTGTATTCTGTAGAGAAGCCCTGTCCCTTTCCAGTCTTTTCCTGATCCAGGAGAGATCTGACACCTTTTAAAGTCCTATAAGAGACCATCTCATCTCTCTGAAGCCTGCTACTGTGAGGCTTCATCTACATAACAAGAACCTAGGCTTCTACAATCCCCTCTTATCCTAACTCCAGCATTTCTTTCAGTTGACTTCAACTCTTTAGGCAAAGCTTAACTTTTTCAACCAACTGCCAATCAGAAAATCTTTGAATCCACTTACTTATGACCTGTAAGCACCTGCTTAGAGATGTCCTACCTTTCCCAGCCAAACCAATTGTCGACGAAAAGAGCCAAACTCTGTAAAATATTTCAAGAGATTTATTCTGAGCCAAATGTGGGTGATCATGGTCTGTGACACAGTCCACAGGAGGTCCTGAGAACATGTGCCCAAGGTGGTCTGGGCGCAGCTTGGTTTTATACAATTTAGAGAGGCATAAGATATCAATCAAATACATTTAAGAAATATATTGGTTTGGTCCAGAAAGGTGGGGCAACTCAAAGCCAGGGTGAGGGCGGAGGGTGGGGGGCATCCAGGCTATAGGTGAATTTAAACGTTTTCTGGTTGAAAATTGGTTGACTATGTCTAAAGACCTGGGATTTGTAGAAAGGGAATGTTCAGGTTAAGATAAGGATTTTGGGGACCAAAGTTCTTTTGAAGTCTTACAGTGGCTGCCCTTAGGGACAATAGATGACAAATATTTCCTATTCAGATTTTAGTTAATCTCTTTAAGATTGGGAGGGTCTGGAAAAAAAAAGATGTAGCTATGTTAATAGAGATTCTTTATAGATACAAATTTTCCCCCACACAGAACAGCTTTGCAGGGCCATTTCAAAATATGGAAAAGAAACATGTTTTGGAGTAAAATATTTTGATTTTCTTCTTTGTTTCCTAATGCTGTGCCAAAGTCAGATTGGAAAGTAAATCATGATATCTAGGGTTAAATAAAACCCATCTGGTGAGAATTTATGATTTGTAGGGCATGACTCCCCAGACCCCTTAGATAGAAATTTGGGCAAGACAAAAAAAATCAGTTTTGTCCTCACAATGTATACCTTGGATGTCTTGCCTGTTTTTATGTCTTGCCTATAACTTCTATCTCCCTAAACCATGCTGTAACCCAACCCCTTGGGCATGTGTTCTCAGGACCTCTTGGCTGTATCATGGGCCACAGTCACTCGTATGTGGCTCAGAATGAACCTCTTCAAATATTTCACAGAGTTTGGCTTTATTAATCAACACGTTATCTTTTCTAACCCTCAAGAATCTCGGGTCATTCTTAGTCACAAGTGTACACTGGCCTTCTGTTTAGGTACTGAGCTGTCAGAAACAATGAGAACCCTCTTTACAATTGAGCATATGAGGGTCCAGACAGAAATAGAATCTGCTCAAAGGCCCAGGGCAGCAAAGACCACAATATTCTCCCTGGGGCAACCAGCTTGGAAACAATGTAATATGCCACAAACTAAATCAAATGGTGACTGTCCCGTTTTTCCTAGTAACTTAGAAACAATAACAAGTCATCTGTTGTGGGAAATTCACTAATAAAGCTGCCCCTCCTGAAGCCACTACTGTTTTTTTGTTTTTTGTCAGCACTAAAAGCAGCAAACTTTCCTAACTACATAAGCATACCAAATTTGGACATTTAATTTCAACTTTCTGTCAAAAAAAAAAGCAAGACTAATACTTTCCGATATAAACCCTAAACCACAAAGTGCCAGTGTTCAGAACAAGCCAGTCTCGGTAGGATGTGGCATGCTCGTAGGAAACCACACCCAGCAACCAGAAATTTATTATGCCCTGGCCCGTTTATTTGAAAAAGAACACAGTCAATGTTGAAGGAAAAAAAATAAACTTACACTGAAAATATATTTGTGGAGCAGTTTCAAGCCCTTGGATGTAGCTAGATTAGCATTACTAATTTACAAGCATTCCATTCTTACCCAGTCTTTTTATTATGTGCATATTCTGTTAAAGAAAATAAACATGAAAGTGGAGAAACCTACAAATCAGTGCAGTCCAACATTTGAAAACTCTGTGCCAATGTTTTGTAAATAATGGAAAACATGTAAAATTCCTCCTTAATGATAATGCTTAGCCACTTCATCTCTCCAGTAACTCAAAGTTATCTGTCCACAAATACATACATTATCCTTTCCCAACCTCTCAGCTGCCCTCTCTAGGGCAGTCACGCAGAGCTTTTTGGGCAATGTCTGCAGACATTTTTGGTTGTTATAACTTCATGAGGGTGCTACTAGCATTGAGTAGGGAGTGGACCATTTCTGCCTCACTCAGTCTTCCATCCTTACAGCAGAGCACACACTTGCAAACTGGCCAGCTAGAATTAACTCTGTAATTCCTAACCCAGGACAGAATATTCCAGAAGGTTGAAGATAGTAAATTGTTTACAAACATTTACATGCAATTTCCAGAAACTTAAGATTCCCAGAAATAATCTATGATCTGTGGATTAACCTTTGTTCAAAAGGAAAAAAAGACAATTGCTACCAAGAAATAATAAACAACAGGTTCCAAAATATTAAAAACTGGGATCTGTCTCATCCAGTTTCTGCATGACATCATTTTAACATGCTAGAATTAGTCAAGAAAGAACATTCTACAATTACTTTCATGAATCAATAAACAGTTATTCTCACAGTTCATAAGGCATATAATCCTACACTGGAAAACCAAAGACAGCATAGCTACAAATGTTCATCAAGTGTGATTGTTGTAGGCAAGTTTTTTTGCTCTTGCGCACTTGCTCCCTCTTTTCTTTCTTTCTAAAAGATGAGATTTCGCTCTGCCACCCAGGCTGGAGCCCTTTTTGTTCTCTTTGAGGAAGTGGTGTACTCACAGGCTCGGTTCCGGGTTTTGTAAGTACAAGTATAGAGGCTGCAGGGACTGGCTGGCATGAATCTTGGAATCTGGAACTTTCTCCACAGCAATTTGCCAGGAGATGCTTGAAGAATGACCCTCAGGCTGTTCATCATCACCATCTTTAGCTTGAAATCTTGAACAATTCCCAGTTAAGTTGCAGGAACCTAATAACCTAGGGGAAGGAGGGCAGAGGAGGGAAAGCTGTAAACAACAGAGAATTAAGATCATTGAGAAACCTCTAAGTACAACAACATTCTGACTAGTAACACACACCCTGAGGTGGAGGGACGGAGGGCAGATGAGAGTCAACAGTTTATCCACTCCTGTTCCTCAAACTCATTGGTCCCCTCTGGGGAGGGCAGGGAGGCTCCTGAGGACAGACTCACATACTTTGCCTTGCCCTCAAGGTTGGCAAATATTAGAAGTCCAGAGAAAAGCTTCTCTTTATCCACAAGAATGAAAAAAAACTGTTTACAGTACAGTTTCCTAAAATTAAAAACAAATTGCTTCAGGAAATCCCAATTAATTATCCAGCATGGTATTTACATGTACAAAGAACCCCAACATTAAAGCTCCCTCTAGGCTGTCTGAATAAAAACAAACATCTGTATCTAGATTGGTTAAAAAAACAAAACAAAATGAAACAAAAAACCAAGATACATCCTGCCAAAATAGTCATGGGTAGTTTTGAAATCTGAGCTTCAATATAATCTGTGACTGTCTGCCAATTTTAGGTGTAACGCTTTGGCCCTTGAACATGGGAAAATGGACAAAGTTAATCCTGAATTCTCTCTCTCCCTTTCACACGGTCACAAAGTTTCAGAAGATGATACTTTCCAAGATATTCACTATGGTGTTCTGAAATTATGACAATATTAACTTTGAACACTCTCCCCACCCCAATATTGCTTCATCCATTTTCTGCGAAAACTATCCCTGTTCCAAATGAACAAATACATTCTGAAATGAAAAAAAAAAATCTATTTTTCTTGGTTATGAATTCATTCCACTACAGATTTTGAAGTGTTTAGGCTGAGTACTTGAGACACATTCAGACAGCTGTTCAGGACACCACTTGTGCAACCATGACTGTGGTATTGCTACAAAGGCCATGTGTCCTGGCCCTGCTAAAATCTATTTGTACTCCTGCCCGCCCACCAGCTACTTGGACTTCAGTTCTTCCAACCCCTTCCTGTCTTTCCCTCCAGCCTGTGCAGATGCTCTTCTTTCTTGGATTCTCCCTCCATCTGTGCCTGGTGAATCCCCAGCCCCGCTTCAGGTGACTGATACAAGTGTCACTTCCTCAAATCTCCCTCAACCGCATGCTCACCAGGTCAGCCCAGAACCCTCTTTGTGGTCACAGTGCTTATGACAGTTGAATTAATAATTGACCAGGAATGTACTTTTCGACTGTATCCTCTCCAGTATCTAAGCCCCACAGTGGTAGGGACCATGTCTGCCTCGGTCAGAGCTGCATCTCTTAGTTTGGTAGGAGTTATTGGTATGCAAATGCAGGCGATTAGAAACTGGGTCCACCCAACATGGCTATTCCCACCATTGTCGACTTGCCCTTGTCCCCACATGTGCTTGGTAAAATGGCTGCCCCCACATATCCCCACGTGTGTAGAACATCATGGTACCATGCATTTGCATATTAAAAGACTAGGGTGGAAGGGCCAGTTTTTTCACGGGCTACATAAATAACATGCCTAGTCAAACTAATCCCCTGAGCCCTATGCAAATCAGATACCGCCTTCTCCAGCCTCTACATATACGCTGGTTTCCACCCCACTTGGGGTCTCCTCTTTCAGCTTTGGAGCAGCCCCCTTTGTCTCTGTACGGGGAAGCTTCTTCTGTCTTCTCCGTTCCTTCTTGCCTATTAAACTCTCTGCTCCTTAAAATCACTCCATGTGTGTCCAAGTCATTTTATCTAATTCAACTCAAAACAAAAAATCCTGGTGTTCATCTTTAAAAAAAGTGATGATAAAGGGAAACACACAAGCAAACCACTTGATAGCAGGGTATTCTATTATCTCAGATTCTACCTTCTCTTGCAAAAAGGATGACTCAGCAATATCACCATGGCCAGGGGCAAAAGGCACAAAAAGAGAAGTCGAGGGGCACTAAAGACACACTTGTCAAAGCTGATCATACAAACTCGGTCTTTCAGCCAGGTGTGGTAGCTCACTCCTGTAATCCCAGCACTTTGGGAAGCCAAAGGGGTAGGATCTCTTGAGCTGAGAGTTCGAGACCAGCCTGGGTTACATAATGAGACCCTGTCTCTACAAAAAATAAAAAATTAGCCAGGTGTGGTGGTGGGTACCTGTAGTCCCAGCTACTCAGGGGGCCGATGTGGGAGGATCACTTGAGCCCAGGAGGTCAAAGTTGCAGTGAACCGTGACCATGCCACTGCACTCCAGACTGGGCAACAGAGCAAGACTCCGTCTCAAAGAAAAAATAATAATAATGTCACTTTGAATGTATTTTTTAGAAGAGATTAACATTTAAATCGGTAGACTTGAAATAACATTGATTACCATTCGTGTGGATGGGCCTTACCCAATCAGTTGAAAGCCTTAAGTGAAAAAAGACTGAGATCCTTTAAGAAAGAGGAAATTCTACTTCCAGACTGCCTTAAGACTGGAGCTGTGCTATGGTTTGAATGTGTCCCCCAAACTTCATGTATTGGTAACTTAGGGCTATCCCTAAGTGAAAGGAGAGGAAAAATTATACCTGACAAGCCATGTCCAATGAAAGCAAGTTGCTGAGTTACTTCCTATCACTACCCTTCAAGGAACAATTGAGGGCTCCAGGCAGAGCTCTTTCACCGGCTATCAACAAGCCATCTGCCTGAAAAAGTACTCTAACAGTCTTTCTACCTAGTGCCATTTGCCACCTTGCCAATGTACAATGAACTCAAATCACATAAAGAGGGAATGGCAGGAAGTTAGCGAAACCCATGGAAGCGCCTCACCTCCAGGTCTAATTCCTTACCCAGGGTGTGTAGGCGGTGACATATAAAGTACATCTGCATTGTGCAAAGGTGTTTGAAATTCACAAGCCAAAGTTAAAGTCAGTTTTGTTTATAATTTTTTTTCTTTTTTTTAGACAGGGCCTCACTTTGTTATCCAGGCTGCAATGCAGTGATGTGACCACAGCTCACTGCAGCCCCAACCTCCCAGGTTCAAGCTATCCTCCCACCTTAGCCTCTCGCAGAGCTGGGACTATAGGTGTCAGAGATATTTGAACCAGTGCAACTCCATCTTGAATACAGGCTGAGTAAAATAAGACTGAGGCCTACTGGGCTGCATTTGCAGGAGGTTAAGGCATTCTTAGTTACAGGATGAGATAGGAGGTCAGCACAAGATATAGTGGTCATAAAGACCTTGCTGATAAAACAGGTTGAAATAAAGAAGCCAGCCAAAACCCACCAAAACCAAGATGGCCAAAAAAGTGACCTCTGGTCTTCCTCACTGCTCATTATATGCTAATTATAGCACATTGGTATGCTAAAATACATTCTCAACAGCACCATGACAGCTTACAAACGCCGTTGCGATTTGTAAGCTGTCATGGTGCTAGTGAGAATGTTATCCTCTATGCTCTAAATGGAAGTTATCCTATATGCTCTAAAAGGGGACAGGAATCCTCAGTTCCAGGAATTGTCCACTCCTTTCCCAGAAGACTCATGAATAATCCACCCTTTGTTTAGCATATAATCTAGAAACAACCATAAGTATTATCAGATGAGAGGCCCAAGCTGCTGCTCTGCCTATGGAGTAGCCATTCTTTATTCCTTTACTTTCTTTCTTTCTTTTTTTGAGACAGAGTTTTGCTCTTGTTGCCTAGGCTGGAGTGCAATAGCGTGATCTCAGGTCACTGCAACCTCCACCTCCTGGGTTCAAGCAAGTCTCCTGCCTCAGCCTCCCAAAGTGCTGGGATTACAGGTATGAACCACCACTCCGGCCATGCCTGGCTACTTTTATTTTTTCTTAGAGATGGGGGATCTCACTATATTACCTGGGCTGGTCTCAAACTCCTGGACTCAAGCAATCCTCCTGGTTAAGGGCCTCCCAAAGTGCTGGGATTACACAGGGGTGATCCACTACATCTGGCCTGCTTATAGTTTTATGTGTGCATTTGTGTATATACATTTTTGAAGGGAGCATGTATGTCAGAATGTACCTTATTTAAGAGATGTAAATGTTTGACTCAGGATTTCAAACATGGACTGGTAATAAACTTTCAAGGGATTATCTTGATAGTGTCTTCAGCTAAATAATAGTGATATAGGAGTTAAGAAGAAATTACTTAGGCAGATAGTGAGGTTACCGGAGTCCTCAGTAAGGTTTTCCTTTTAATAAAAAGCAGCCCCCAAATCATTTTCTTTTTGAACAAAGATCAGCCTGTAAAATCAAGCTGCAGCCATAGACAAGCAAGCTGGAAGCTTGCACAGGTGAATGCTGGCAGCTGTGCCAATAGAAAAATGCTACCTAGAACTAGGCATGTGCAAAATGGCAGCTCCATCTTCTCTTTGCCAGCCATGTGTACAGTAAGGAGCAGACAAGATGGCACTGGCCAAGTAGAAAGCCTATTTGCATAATAAGATTAGGGTGGGGAGACCAGCCTTCTCATGTGCTATGTAAATGTCACACCTGGTTGGAACCAATCTGTGGCCCCTATGTAAATCAGACACTGCCTTCTCAAGTGTGCCTATAAAATCTGCTGCAGTCCACCACTTTGGCCTTTTTTGGATGCCTCTTTCGCAAGAGAGAGAGCAGCTCTCCTCTCTCCTTTCTTCTGCCTTATTAAACTTTCCACTCCTTAACCCACTCCATGTGTGTGTGTCTGTGTCGTTAATCTTCTCGGTGTGAGACACCAAACCCTGGGTATTTACCCCAGACAAGAAAGTCGCTTCATTAGCACCCTGTTTTCAAATAACTTACTTAACTCAATTAACTGGGTAGACTTAAAGAACAATAGACCATTGGCAACTTCAATTTAGAATCTCACTCTGCTTTGTTTTCCTTAATAAAGAAAAACTTTAAGTTTATAGAAGTATAGTGAGAACACTGTAATAAAACCAATATTCCATTTCAACAATTGTCTGTTCATGGCCAATCATTTTTTTTTTTATATTTCTCCTACCCCTGCCCCCTGCTATTTTTCCTCCCCAGCTTATTTTGAAGCAAATTCCCAGACATCCAATCAACTTATCCTTCATTGTATCTTTCACAGGAACACATTCTCCTAATTCAGTTTCTTCTCCATAAAAATTATCTGTATGAAGTAGGCTCTGGTGATACTTTATTACAGAATACGAAAACTATCATTTTTTCAAAGTTAAAAAAATGGCAAAGAAGCCCAGTAACCTGATAAACTTTCTCAGTATCAACCTAACTTTTAAGAAACATTTTACTTCTCTTATTATGGCCGCCCTCATCTTGGATGGAAGCGCAGATTATAAATTTTATGTTCTCTCTAATTTGGAAGACCATGAACCCGCATAATGTATCATTACAGCTCAACAGAGTAAATGGATAATGAAACCGCCTTTGCAAACATTACATCAGTGAGAAAATTATGACAATGAAAGAGATCTGAGCTAATCCACCTCCGATCTTGCCTTTTCCTTAATAATTCCTGGGCTACTGGGCCAAGCGACCTTTGGAAGACATTTAGGATATAGTTTAAATGATAATAGGCCTTGCCCAAAACTCAACCACGTTTGTAAAGCTAATAAAAAGCCATCAATCTGGGGGAAGAGAGGAGCCTTATTCTGCTAAGGCATGGGTGTCCGATCTTTTGGATTCCCTAGGCCATGTGGAAGAAGAATTGTCATGGACCACGCATAAAATACACTAACGTTAACAATAGCTATGAGCTTAAAAAAAAAAAAAAAACTCATAATTTTTTTCTTTTTTTTCTTTTCCTTTTTCTTTTTTTTTTTTAGAATAAAAAGAATGAAAGAGAGAAAGAAAGAGGAAGAGATTTTAGAAAAAGAGAGAAAAGGAGAAAGAAAGAAACAGCAAAAGAAAGAAAAAAAATAATGAAAGAGAGAAAGAGGAAGAGAAAGAGGGAGAGAGAATGGGATTCTTGTTTTATTGCCCAGGCTAGAATACAGTCTAAAAATGGCTATTAAAAACCTCTTTTATGCCAATAATTGTGTTTAACAATGGAGACAGGAAGGAATAGGGGATGAAAATAACAAATAAGCA
>CAUYQU010043343.1:0-11351 GCA_963574635.1 Cheracebus regulus | reverse complement strand
CACCTGGATAATTTTTTATTTTTGTACAGAGAGAGGGTCTCACTATGTTGCCTGGTCTCAAGCAGTCCTCCTACCTCTGCCTCCCAAACTGCTGTAATCACAGGCATGAGCTACCATGCCTGGCTAATCAATGAATTTTTGACAAGAGTGCCAAGACCGCTGAATGGGGAAAAGATAGTTTTTTCAACACACGGTGCTGGGTAAAATAGATAACCACATAAAAAAATAAAGTTGAACCCTTACTCAATATCATATATGAAAATTAATCATAGAACTAAAAGTTAGAGTAAAAACAATAAAAGCCTTAGAAGAAAACATAGAGGAAAGGCTTCATATAGATTTTTTTTTTTAAAGACGGGGTTTCACCAAGTTGCTTAGGCTGGTCTTGAAATCCTGACCTCAGGTGATCCGCCCGCCTTGGCCTCCAAAGTGCTAGGATTACAGGCATGAGCCACCGCACCCAGCCCAAAAGGCTTCATAACATTAAATTTGGCAATGATTTCTTGGATTTGACACTGAAAGCAAAGAAAAAAGTAAAAATAGAAAAATTGGGCTACATCAAAATTTAAAACATCTGTGTCTCAAAGGACACAATCAACATAGTGAAAAAGCACCAATAAAGTGCAAGAAAATATGTGAAATCAGATATCTGATAAATAGTTAACGTTCAACATACATAAAAAGCTCATATAACTCAACAACAAAAATACAAAACAGCCTAATCAAAACAATGGTCAAAGAACTTGAATAGCTATTTCCCCAAAGAAGATATGCAAATGACCAATAAGATCATGAAAAGTTGCTCAAATTCGTAATCACTAGAGAAATGCAAACCAACACCACAGTGAGATACTACCTCACACCCGTTAGGATGTTCAGCATTATTAAACGTTCAACATTATTTACCATTAGGGAAATGCAAATTAAAACCACAGTGAGTTTCACATCAATTAAAATGGCTAAAATAAAACACACTGGCCATATCAAGTACTCAGAAGTACATGAAACTACCAGAACTCTCATATATTGCTGGTGGCAAGGCAAAATGGCACAGCCACTCTGGACAATAGTGCGGCAGTTTCTTAATAAATTTAACATACACTTTGCCATATCACCCAGTAATTGTACTCCTAGACATTTACCTTAAAGTTATTATAAATTAGGTTGACATAAATACTTTTGCATAAATGTTTATAGCTTCTCTATCCATAATTGCCAAAAGCTGGAAGCAATCTGAATGTCTTTTAGTGGGTAAATGGCAAAACAGTGGTACAGAATACCACAGCAATAAAAAGGAATGAGGAACTGATATACACAATGTGGATGAATATCAAAGGCGTTACGCTGAGTGTAAGTACTGGTCACAAAAGTTATAAACTACATGATTCTATTTGTATGACATTCTCAAAAAGACAAAACCATAGTGACAAAGTACTGATTCGTGATTGCAAGTGCTTAGGAGATCTGGGGGGTGATGAGAACAGGAGGTGTGAGGGAGCTTTCCAGTGAAGGAACAATTCTATATCCTGATAATGGTGGTGGCTATGTGAATATACACCTGTGTTAAAACTATAGAACTATACATCAAAAAAGTCTAAAAAGCTGATGGCAGTTCTTAATAAAGCTTATATGTAATGAATATTTTTTCAACTATTTTTGTCAATTAGTAATTAGAATCAATCATTAAATAAATGTGTGTTCCTACAGGGAATTTCTGTGTCCTTGAAATGCTCTTAGTTTTCTGACTGGCCTTTATAATATTCCAAGGATCATAAAAAGGAACATGTTTGAAAGAATCAGGAGCTTAACACAAGGGTGTCTAAGATGTGTCTATATTACTGTCACCTACTGCTGCTTCGGTTTTTTCACAAGATTTATTATATGAAAGAAATACACTCTAGAATTCCAGAAATTTAGTGTAATTTTTTTGTCAAATATTTCTTCTTAAGTTTTGAGACTTGGGGGTTAGTTTTAGGAAACTGAAATGTACTCTTCGCTTTCCTTTGCTGTAGGCCAGGCACAGTGGCTCACACTTTTAATCACAGAGCTTTGAGAGGCCAAGGCAGGAGGATTGCTTTAGCCTAGAAGTTCAAGACCAGTCTGGACACCCCATCTCTACAGAAAATTTTTAAAAATTGGCTGGGCATGGTGGCACACGCCTGTAGTCCCAGCTACTTGAGCGGCTGAAGGATTGCTTGAGCCCAGGAGGTCAAGGCTGCGGTGAGCCGAGATCGCACCACTGTACTCCAGCCTGGATGACAGAATAAGACCCTGTCTCAAATAAAAGTTAAAATTAAAAAATAATAATTCCTTTGCAGTGGTTCTTGAAAGCATTGCTCGTCTTCCCACCTTTTTCCCTATAAATGTGACCTTTAAGTTTAAAACAAGTCTAAATGTCTTTACCCTTTATAGAACACCAAAATACCCTTTATAAAAAGCTTAACTGGAACATAATTGTACTTTTCAGAAAACCGTATTCTCTGTGAAACTATTCCCTGGTTTAATTATTTTCTACCCAAACAAAATCAACAACAAATCCCCTTTAACATCAGTAGAAACCCAACAACGACAAGTCTAACCACACCACAGCTCAAAAGCAGGTTGGCAGAGGACGACTTGCCCCGAGAACAGAGGCAGGGTGTGCTGCCGAGCTCTTTCAGCTCCTTAATCACCCGGATTCAGTTTTATATCAAATATACATTCTATTATTCCAATACCTATCTAAATATGTTCTGACCCAAACTTACTCCTATTTCTACTAAAACAGCTTTCCACCCACTTTGGTAATCATACTACTCTTATTCTCATATACTAAAATAAAAATACTTTGAGTATTTTATTCTTCCTTCGTATTCAGTTTCATCATCCGATATTTTCTTTTTTGGAAATGCATCATTTATTTACCATTTTCTTTGTTTCAGGTCCTTTTCTCTGTAAGATTGTATGATTCGAATAGCTGTCTAGCAAGTTTACTCTGGTTCCAACTGCATTCAATGTGCCAGAAATAATTCTACAGTTCTACCGTCTAGATGGCCCTTCTCTGACTCCAAAATGGTTCCCCTTATTTATCGAATTAATTCCAAACTACTCCACTTGACTTTGAAGAGTCTTCACAACTGCCACCTACCAGTCTGTCCATGATTCTCACTGGGTTTTAGCTTTCCTCTTTGATCTGTCAAGAAATACTAATTACCCTTTTAAGCATATACCATACTCAATCTCATCTTCGTACCATTGTTCACTGTAATCCATGGCTTAGCGAGCTGCCTTTTCTTAAAAGACCAGGTCAAGTTGCTCGTCCATTAAGCTCCTTATTGTCATTATAAGTGTATTCGAACCTTTTAGAACCCTGAAGGTAATTTACAAGAAAGTTCACATAATTGCACCCCAAATTATTCCTATATTCTAAATTGAATATTAACTTTATTTTTTTCTTAAATTTTTTAATTCTTGAAGACAACACTGTTTTTTAATGATGCAAGATAAATATGCAAAGAAAATGACTTCCCTATGTAACAGCAATAACAAATTATAAAATTTAATAAGAATGGCCGAGTGAGGTGGCTCACGCCTGTAATCCCAGCACTTTGGGAGGCCAAGGTGAATGCATCGCTTGAGGCCAGGAGCTAGAGACCAGCCCGGCCAACATGGTGAAATCCTGTCTCTACTAAAAGTACAAAAATTAGCCAGGCGTGGTGGCATGCACCTGTAATCCCAGCTACTAGGGAGGCTGAGGCAGGAGAATTGCTTGAACCCAGGATGCGGGGGCTGCAGTGAGCTGAGATTGTGCCACACCACTCCAGCCTGGCAACAGAGTGAGACTTCGTCCAAAAAAAAATTTTTTTAATAAGAAAAAGTTTCCATTTATAATAACAAAACAATGATATAGATAGGAAGGTAAATAAAAAGAAAAATATGCTCTGGGCAAGGTGGTTCATGCCTGTAATCCCAACACTTTGGGAGGCTGAGGTGGGCGGAACATCCAAAGTCAGGAGTTTGAAACCAGCCTGACCAACAGGGAGAAACCCCATCTCTACTAAACATACAAAATTAGCTACTCAGCTACTCAGGAAAATGAGGCAGGAGAATCATTTGAACCTGGAAGGCAGAGGTTGCCATGACATGCCATTACACTCCGGCCTGGGCAACAAGAGTGAAACTCTGTCAAAAAAAGAAAAGAAAGTTTAGCAAGTTTCTTTTAATTACTTAAAAGAAGTATTAAGAAGAAAAGAAGGAAGGAAGGAAGGAAGGAAGGAAAAAAAGAAAAGAAAGAGGGAAGGAAGGAAGGAAAGAAAGAAAAAAGGAAGAAAGGAAGAAGGAAAGAAAAAAAAGAAAAGGAAAGAAAGAAGCATCAGAGAAAATCAGAAAAAAAAAAAAAGGAGAGACGTGACATAGTTATTGTGAGAGATTCAATCCTCTTAACAGGTCAATGCCTCCCAAATTAGTCTCTTAGTATAAAATAACCTTTAAAAGATTCCATATTTTTGACAAGCTATCTCTACCCCATTTAGCAGATAAAATAAGTGATAAGAATTACCTAAATACTTGTAGGAAAAAAATATAGATTAGCTTGCTTGAGCAGATAATCAAGCATTTCATCATTTTTCAGTAATTAAAACAGTGTGGTCTTGACATAGCAAGAAGAAAAATAAGAACAATGAGTCAAGAAGCAGAATTAATTAGACATAATAATTTTTTTAATATATGAAAATCTCAGTTTAAATCGGCTGCTGAATGTATGGCTGAGAGCCTTATCTCCTGCTCTCATACTGAATACAAAAATAAGTATCAGATAGATTAAAATTAGACTCAACCTTAGAAAACAAAACTAATAATTCTACTTTCTGGAATTGTGGTCATAGCAAAACAATTTGAAAATGCCTGCGTATTGATCATGGTAGAAGTGAGGGAATGTATTCTCTTTCCAGGTCCACAAGGGGGCGGAGTTTTAAGGGCAAAAACTTCATAACACCCTGCCCCCCTCCCATCTGTCTCCATCCAGGAGATTTAACTGTTTCTGTTTAATTTTCATGGGCATGGGAAAGGATAAAAAAGTCAATCACTCCTGCTGAAGTTTAAGGGAACTCTTTTCATTGGCCAGGGAACTTGGAGAAGGTCAGAATTCCCCCCAGGTTAAAAGTCCCTGTTTCCCCTCATCTGGGCAGATTTCCCTCTGGGGTCCCCTTCCACACACTCTTTCATGGAAGCTTTTTTTCCTTCCTCTCCTTTTTCTCTTTCTCTACCTAAATAAACCACTTCTGCAAACACTGTTTGGGGTCTGGTATTCACGAGCGCACTTGACATGGTCCCCTCTCTCATTCTTAAGAGAGAGAGACCAAGAGCCTTGAGCCCAATGGGGAGCAAGCTGAGCGCTCCCCTGAACCCCAAAACCCACCTACAGAAGTACTTAAATAAATTATAGGATAAGCACTAGGCAATAACATTTAGCCACTAAAAGGAGCAAGGCAGACTTATCTGTACTGACATTTAACGTTTCCAAGAAAGTAAAAAGAAAAAGGTGGACTTATTTGTACTGACATTTAAAGTTTCTGAGACATTCTATTGCATAGAAAAAGCAAGCAAAATAAGCAAACCTGTATCTGAATATCATCTATGGCTTTATAAAGAGATATACAGACATGTGCAAATGCATAGAGAATGAGCTAGAATGCTGAGTGCTAAGCAGTGAACATGGTTGCCCAGGTCTGGGAGGTAGGGATGTGTGCATACAGTGAGGGGATGGGCGAGGAAAGTAGACCTTCATGTTTCACACCAAGTTCTTCTGTATAGTCTAAACCTATGATGTGGTAAAAAATAGATAATTAATTCATGCCAAAAAACACAAGGGAAAATGGTACCATTGCCTGTTAGTAGACATGACATTCCCAAACACACAAATATTTAAAAGGAAAATACTGACAGATCACATAAAAACATAATATCTCTCTAGGTCGAAGAACCCAAAAATAAGGTTAAGCTATAACTCACTTCTAAGATAAATATTTTAAAATGTAAAACAGATAAAGTACAAATAATCAGAATATATAAAGTGTTATTATGAATAACAAAAAGTCCAACAGCCCAATAAAAAATGGGTATCTGCTATAAACAATTTATAGACACAGAGCAACTAAATTACATGTGGAACATATAAAAAAGATAGCCAACCTCTCTACTTACAAGAGAAATGTATATTAAAACAGTGAGTTTTGTCCATCAGATACACAAATTGTTTTAATGTACCGATATTATTGCTTTCTTGCTCCTGCTCCCACTATGTGACATACAAGCTCCTGCTTGGCCTGCTGAGCAGGAAGCTTCCAGAAGCCTCCCCAGAAGCAGTTGCTGGTGGTATACTTCCTCCATAGCCTTCAGAACCATGAGCCAATTAAACCTCTTTTCTTTCCCTTTTTTTTTTTTTTCCGAGACACAACCTCACTCTGTCACCCAGGCTGGTGTGCAGTGGCACAATCTCAGCTCACTGCAACCTCCATCTCCTTGGTTCAAGTGATCTTCATGCCTCAGCCTCCCGCAGTAGCTGGGATTGCAGACATGCACCACCACCTTCAGCTAATTTTTTTTTTTTTTTGTATCTTTAGTAGAGATGGGGTTTCACCATGTTGGCCAGGCTGGTCTCGAACTCCTGACCTCAAGTGATCCACCTGCCTCGGCCTCCCAAACTCCTGGGATTAGAGATGTAAGCTACCACATCCACCCAAAACCTCTTTCCTTTATAAATTTTTTAAAAATTAATAATATTGAAAGTTGGTAATAGTTAACAGTTATGAAGTTTTGAGGCAGGTTCAAATTAATTCAATCTTTTGAGAACACAGTTTTGCAGTATCATTAAAACATGTAAATGACCTACACATTAACCCAAAAATTCTACTTCTATCCATCTTTCCCTTAAAAAAAAAATCATGTATGTTAAATAGATATGATTCCAAGGATATTTAACACGATAGTGTCTATGACAGCAAGTAATTTGAAGCAACCTAAATGTTCATCAATAATGTGATAAACAGCCAGGTGTGGTGGCTGACGCCTGTAATCCCAGTGTTATACCCGGGCGAGTTAGATGGAACAGTACCATGCTCCGAGTTTCAAATTATTAGTCCTTTATTTTTAGCCGGCGACTGAGAGATGGCTAATGCCCAAAATTCTCTCAGCCCCGAGGAACGGGCTTGATTATCTTTTATACCTTGATTTAGGTAGGGGAGGGGGAGCCTAGCTGGAGCAGAGTTTACAGAAGCAGAACAAGCAAGTTAGATAAGGAGGCTGATAACTAGGACGCAGGAGGTTCTCATGATTGTTGATTTTTTTTTTTTAAGATGGGGTTTCACCATGATGGCCAGGCTGGTCTTGAACTCCTGACCTCAGGTGATCCACCCACCTCGGCCTCCCAAAGTGCTAGGATTACAGCTGTGAGCCACCGTGCCCAGCGATTGTTGATTTTTAAGAAGGGTATACACAAGCGGTTCCCATGATTGCCAGTTACCAAGGGGGGTATTTGATACTTGTCATATAATCAATCAAAGCGGGGGGGGGGGTGCATTCACAATGGCAAGTGGGCTTGCCAAGCAGGCTATGGTTACAAAGGTTATATGTTTGTATAGTTCTAAGTACACCATGACCCAGCACAGTAGCAAGACCCAGGTATGCACTTAAGGGAGGCGTGGCAGGAGGGATGAGGCGGAGGTCAAGATGGAGTCTATCTGGATCTCAGCAAAATGGAGTCTGTCTGGCTAACACAGGGTAGTTTAGCACACCGGCACTTTGGGAGGCTGAGGTGGATGGATCACCTGAGGTCAGAAGTTCGAGACCAGCCTGACCAACATGGAGAAACCCCATCTCTACTAAAAATGCAAAATTAGCTGGGTGTGGTGGCGTATGCCTGTAACCCCAGCTACTACTCAGGAGGCTGAAGAAGGAGATCCCTTGAAACCGGGAGGCGGAGGTTGCAGTGAGCCAAGATAGCACCACTGCACTCCAGCCTGGGTGACAGAGTGAAACTCAGTCTCAAAAAAATAAAAAATAAATGTGATAAATACAGATTACCCATATTAGAGAATACTGCAATCACATATTACATTGTTAAGCAGAAAACAAATCACAGGAAAAAAAAGTGTATTGAACTCCCACCTGTTAGAAAAAGATACTGCTTCTATGCCACGTGGGCAGAACTGTGCCTCCCCGAAGTTCATATGCTGAGGCCCTAACCCCAGGTCCTCAAGAGATGACGGATTTGCAGGTAATTAAGTTTAAATGAAGCTGTTAGGGTGGGCCCTAATCCCATCTTACCAATGTTCTCATTAAAAAGAGGAAATTTAGACACACAGAGGCCACAGAGGCACTGGAGGTGTTTACAGAGAAAAGAACACCTGCAAGCCAAACAGAGAGGCCTCAAGAGAAGTTGAACCTGTGACACCCTCACATTGCACTTTCAGGATGGTAAGAAAGGTTGGCTGTTTACGCCAGCCAGCCTGGGATATTTTGTTATTGCAGCCCTAGCAAACTAAGATACATAGTAAGGATTTTAGGAAGATGGACACCCACTGAAAATAGAAGTCACCTCTAGAGTTCCGGAGTGAGAGGGAATAAATGAAAAAGTTCAAAAAGTAAATTTTACTGTATATGCTTCCATATTGCTAGAAATGCTCAGATATTTATTTTCTTCATAATTAAGAGAAAGAAAAGGAATATCACTCAGAGAAGTAGTGAGAATATTTATAGATGGTACATAATACAATGGTGTACTCATGACCTAATTTTCTAAGCTTTGAGTTTATTTATACAGGAATCTCTTAGAGGTTATATATGGAGTACATCATTTTGGAAAGACTTAAAATATCACTTCTTATTCTCAGAAGGTATGTTTTCAAAAAAGAAAACTCCCTAACAAATATAATTTTAAGTCAGACGACCCTCTCAGGTTCCTCTGCTCTATTTCCATTATACATTGTGCAAAGCCTGGGTTATTCAGAATAAAATACAGCCTGCACATATGAAATCGAAAATATCTCTATGCCACAAAGGGCAGCAGAGTCTACAACAAAGCTCTCCTCACCCAATCACACACTCTATTTATGTTACCTGACAGAATGCAGATTCTGATAGGTGATCTTGACTGGACAGTTTCAAAAATTTGCTTTATGCTTAGATGACTAAAGGACTAATTCCAAAAATGGAGGCAGGGGGATGAGGAAGTCACCATCTCCTATACTAAAACGGTTGAAACTTCGCACTCTCAGCCAGAAGCACAATTACATGGAAACTCATCGAATTTTCCAAACAATTCAGGGCCAGTTTTCATCCAGTGTACTTCTCAACAGTCACTGCCACCTCCACCCCATCCCACCTCACCCTTGCGATTAGAGTTTTTAATCTGGTACATGCTACATGTTTGTTAAGCTAAATCTGATGTCTTTTTGCCAGTATAAAAGCTTGGTCTCTTCAGGCTGATAATTTCACATTACAATAATATTCAAAATCGTAAAACACCAAAAGCAAGGAAAAGATAGTGAACCATCTAAAAAATTTTTTAGGCATAAAATAAATTTACATGTTTTTTAAGAGAGGACTTGGGAGGCAATGATGTTCTTCTCTTTTCTATCGTCTCTTCACAGAAAAGAGGTTATATTTGACTTTTAATGCACTGGAAATGTTTTTGAGTTCTAAGATAATCCCAGTCTGTAATCCCAGCACTTTGGGAGGCTGAGGCAGGCAGATTACCTGAGGTCAGGAGTCCAAGACTAGCCTGACCAACATGGTGAAACAGTCTCTACTGAAAATACAAAAATTAGCGAGGTGTGGTGGTGCATGCCTGGAATCCCAGCTACTCGGGAGGCCGAGACAGGAGAATCACTTGAACCTGCGAGGCAGAGGTTGTGGTGAGCTGAGATTACACCACTGTACTCCAGCCTGGGCTACAGAGTGAGACTCTGTCTCAAAAAAACAAATGGTCTTGAAAGAAGATTCAGGAGGAGGACTGCTTGAGCCCAGGAGGTCAAAGCAGCCGTGAGCAACAATCACACCACAGCACTCCAGCCTGGGGGACAGAGCAAGACACTAATTCCAAAAAAATGAAAATAAAAATTTTAAAAATTCAACTATAATTTGTGAAGAATTTAGTAACTGTATAATTTGTCCCTCAAAACAACATATGGGACTATGAGGACTTTTATTGTTTTCATTTTATAAATCAACAAACTTGGTCCCAAGGGTCCAATTACCTTCCTTGGGTTACATAAGCAGGATTAAGTTTCTAAGGCCCGATGTCCATTCACACATCCAGAAAAAGCATTCCTGAGCCTGCCGGCCGGCAAGAGCTGCTTTAAAGATGGAGCCTGAGACAGGGAACCAAACAGGCAAGAATCCCTGCTCCATTACCTTCCAGAACAGGTAATAAACATGAAGATGGATAACACAAAATGGATAAAATAAACAGTGCGCTGTGAGATAAGGATAAACGCTTGGGGGGGAAATTAAGGACGAGCCAGTGCCACGGGGCGCATGCGCTGCAACGTTAGCTGGCACGGTCTGAGAAGGGTTTAGTTGCCAAGGTGCCCTCTCAATGAACACTGGGAAGCCCTGAGTGAGGGCGTCATGAGGACACACCGGGGAAAAGCAGTCCCGGCTGCACAGCAGGAACGGTGCTATGGCACCCAGGGGAAATACGGCCAGTGGTCAGGGAGCACCCAGGCGGCCGGGAGAGGGAAACTAGGAACAGGAGGCGGCATGCTGGAGGGTTTGAGAAGAGAGGCACATCTGGAAGTCCGCCGTCAAAAGATGCTGAGGTTGCTGTGTAGACTGTGGGGCAGAGGTGAGGCAACAGAGCCAACAGGCAGAGCAGTGAAGCATCTGCTGAAATAACCTAAGAAATAACTGTAAGGTTTATTGTCTAATTTAAAGTGAGGAAACTGAGGCCAGCATAAGAAAAATTAAGTTCCAATTTATTCAGCTCCCGGGCAAGGTTCCTCGGCCGGCGGAAGGGATGCCACAGAAGTCGCGCTTGGCTGTCTGAGGCGGGGGTTTTTATAGCGAGTGAGGTGCCTTGATTGGCTGTGAGGGAACAGGACGTGGTCGAGGCAAGCTACTATTGGTAGGTAGGCGGGACCGCCGGTGAGTGGGCCGTCCAGGGGGAGTGGGGCCAGCTGCTATTGGGCAGGGTTTGGCGGGGTTTCTTTTAAATTTTGGCGGGGTTTTCTAACGGCAGGCTAGGTGCCGAGTGCAGAGTCTGGGGTTGAGCGCAGATTTGAGTGCGGAGTGCAGAAATGGGCGTGTCGAGAGCAGAGGGGGGCATGTCCAGCCACCCAGCAAGGCAACCTCCTTACAATGACGGTGGCTTAGGA